>QVOA01017655.1:0-41921 GCA_014825685.1 Pseudomyrmex cubaensis | reverse complement strand
ATATATATTGTATATGTGTATATTATTTTTTGCTACGCTGTTTTTGAGCAGAGTCACAGAATGTGAAATAAATGTTTTTACGTAAAATGATGTGTAACTCACAAATAACAATAATTCATTGAAAAAATATGTCCGCGTTATTTTTCCGACTGAAAATAACATGAGAAAACGAAACTGTTCGGACTTCATCCACGTAGAAATGATTGTTGCGTGATATCACAAAGCAGATATTTTATAAATATCTCAGTTAAAAAAAAAAAAAAAAACTGAAACCGAACTTTTCTCTTTCTCTATTTTATGAGTTATACAATATATATATATATATATACACAAATCGAATAATACAGTGTATGCAATATATGTATACGTTACGTCGTAGTTGCTGACTCGTAACTTTTTCATTAGCATCGATAGATGCAGAAAGTACCGATACCGTGCAGGTTGAGACGATGGGATAGCAATATTCCGCCAAGTCCACGTAGAAGTTTAACGGTTATTGTTTCTAACGTACTCGTACCTTCTAATAGTATCCTGAATTGTCCTGAGACTACGACCCCATCGATGTGCTTAACAACCAGCGAGTTTGAAACATTCGTGAAAGCTGTTTGACACTGGTTTGTTATTATAAATGTTTTATTATTCCGTGTATATTCAGTACACAGAAGAATTAAATGTAAAAGAATAGAAGATTAGAGAGAAGAAAAATTAATCTAATTTTAAGCAACTGATAATTAGAAAATGATATCAATGAATATAAAAAACTTTGTGTCTTTTAATTTATTTTTCAATAACAGAAGAATATTCATTTCGCTCAACTCGAACAAGAACTATATTGCGAGTACGTTTTTCCGCGAAAGTTCGTGCAAATAAAATCGTTTATGTATGGCTAATTGTCTTGCGTATTTGTTTTATCATGCGTTATCTTAGCTGCAATGCGATCCTCTCTCATCGCACGTATAATGTATTAAGTTCGCGTGACGCCGTGCGATTATTATTGTCAGACGAGAAACGTTATCCGACAGCGAACAAAACTCCGGTGAACCCGCGGTTATGCTAAAGTCGGTGACATTACAGATCGCGGAAGTGAAATAAAGGAGAGAGTGGAGAAGGAGGGAGGGAGAGAAAGAGGTGAGAGAGAGAAACGGAGAGAAGCATGAGCGGTTTTCGCAAACCTGCCCGGGTTGCGGAAACGCGACGTAACGAGCTGAGATAGCTGCACTGCCTCGTGAAAGTTTCTCGCGAAAATTTTCAGGCGCGTCTCGCTCGCGTTGTTGTTCACGTTGTCGCGCGAACTCCGGAAAGATAACGCCTCATGGGCGTGTGCGAGCAGCGTGCATGGCATGCGGAGTGCACTGTCAGTGATATAGTTTTATATGTATATATATACGCATTATATATACGACGCAACCGTTTTGCGTACTATGCGCGGCGACGTTTCAAGCGCGGAGCAGCGACGGATGGATCCCCGACGAAGTTTGTTTTAATCCCGTAGTCGCTTTCCTGAGCTTTCTCCCCCATTTCGTCATAACGGACATCTGTCGTTTCTCTCCTCACGGCGATAGCATCGCCGGCGGCGATGGAAACGGAAAATAAAATTAAAAAAAATAATGATAAAAATAAAATTGCTTTGCGCAGTTCGTATGTATGTACGCGAGATTGATGATAAAAATAAAACGAGAAGGAAGTGTCCCGCCTTTCACATGATATGATCGAAGATATATCCCGAGAATAATATTATTACCTGTTTAATTCAGATTGATTCGGGGGGAAAAAAATCTCATTAGAATTTTTAATGCGAAAGTAGATATTAATTTCTGAGATACTTTATTTAATCGCAAAGAGAAAGGTATTTCACAGAAGAAAGAAAGCGCGCGACGGCACATTTCGACATGTGCAAAATCATATAGTTTGACTGTTGATTTATGCGCTTCGCGCGTCGAGATGCTATCGCATCTCATGGTACCGAAAAATAAAAAAAAATATCACTGGAAACAATACGCGCGCAAGAGAATAATCGATATGTCGGTCTTATCGCGCAAAAATACGCTCCAGCATTGTGTTAGCCGTGCGAAATGAGTCGCGCGACGCGTACCCGATGACCAATAATTCCGATTCATGGGGCATTACGGTATTGCATATGCACGGAAGTTAATCGTCCTGTCGTGCGACGTTTTATGGCGCGCAGGATCCCACATACATATATATCGGGCGCAGAGAGAGAGAGAGAGAGAGAGAGAGAGAGAGAGAGAGAGAGAGAGAGAGAGAGAATAAGAGAGCGCGTGTCCATGATTTTTTTTTAGAATTTATGGACGGACAAAGTCATTCTCTTTCGCTTATTAAATGCTTCCCGCGCATTTGCTTTGCAAAAACAAAATGGAGAAATTCGATCGATATGTATCGAGAAATACCCGGGAAATATTCGGTGCACACACCCATCCACATACCCACCTACACACACACACACACACACACACACACACACGGTGCAACACGATAATCCAATGTTTAATGCGAATTACCGACGTTGCTAGTGGCACGCGCGCATTACGCATTTATAATTGCTCGGTAACACGATATGTACGCGCCGTTTTCGTTCAGGACTTTATTTGTTTCTGTTGCATATTGTCCTTCTGTCGTATTGAGCAATTAAAATTGCAATAACCATTGCTGCTAACCGGAAATTGATCTAGAAAGGTTCAGGTGATACGACTATACAACCATTTCGATAGTGCGTGTGTGTAATGAGAAATTATCAAAATTATTTGCAGAGTGGATTCTTTTTTTCAAATTGTTTTTATTTACTTTAATGCGCGTTTTGACCCATAAAAACACAACGTCAGATAAAAAAGAATTTCACTTTATAAAAATATTTAAATTTTAACCGGAATAATTTTCACTGACATTTTCACAGATGTTATCTTTTTTTGTCTTTACATTTGATATATCTCATTATAAATCGACATTTACTTTGTTATGGACATGTAATAATTTCTCTTTGTAACCTTTTATTTTGTAAAATACGTTACATATTGTGTTTGTTATTATAGAGATATATAGTTGTTCATTTAAGCTTAATCAGAAACATATGCTATTTGTTGGGAAATTGTCGTTTTATACATATATATACATATATATGTCCGTGCATAGACGGTAAGTATTTCGCTGCATTAAACGCAGAGAGTTATAGCCTTGCTAAGCAATAAATAATGCATCGTGGATGCGTACGTGGCGCGTTCTCAACATATTGTACTACGGGCAACACGCTCTGGGCGTGTTTAACGACCGAATAAAATTTTGATTTTGCGGCTTTTGCTGCATCAAACACGTACAAAAAATATTTGTTAAATCTTTATAATCTAACCGCTTTGTTGTGAGATATAGAGTTTGCTAAATCATGTGTGGTGACCGAAAGCATCAATGTTACGTCAAACCAAAACTCATTTGGAAACAGTTTTTCGCGCAAACGAATGCAGGAAAACTTTTCTTTCAGTCAGTGATCGTCTGACACGGTGTTCATAAGGATAGTAATTATATTTTATTTTATTGTGTATGTCAAATAATATTAATAAATTGCGGTTATTGTCGTTATGTTAATCAATAATATATGGTACAACTAACTCTGTTAAATATATCGTAATACTGTTCTCTTATAATAATGTAACATGATAATCTTATTTGCTAATAAATAGTGGCAGAGTTATGAAAATTATTTCGTGATAAAATAATGTCATTATCATATTGTTTATATAAATTTTTATAAATCTATAAATACTTTCTATAAAACCACATATTACACGATGGTAACGTTGATTGTTTATAACATTTCTTCAATAACATTTAGGTTCGATATCGCAGTGCTTCTCAATTTGTTATCTACTAATGATACTTTTCTATCTTATATATATTTTTGTTTCATCATGACAAGATAACAAGAATTTATCGTCAGTGGCTTACCAAAGTACCGTCGAAAGATAACACGGAGGTCGTTTACGAATTTGCGAACTGTGGGAAACATCGTTCTTTTTAACAACAAATTGTCTTTTACAACAAACGGTACAAAATCAATTCTAGTGCAATTTCAGAAAACTTTAATACCTATTGAACTATTATTATTATATACTAATTAATATAATTATATACTAATATTATTATATAACATTATTATTATTCTTACTATATTTTTAAACACAAGATCAAAAGTAAAAAAATAATTTTCGAATAATTGCATATGTAAACAAAAAAATGTAAGATTATGTTTCAAAGCCATTATAATTTGTTGAGACTCAAAGGTAAGTCTGTGGAAATAAAGTAAAATAGTAATTTAAAAAAGCAGGATTTAAATATATTTCTGAATGGAATTAATCTTTACCGAACGTGACTTAATCATTTTTACTTTGTTACGTTTCAGAAAAAAGCGGATCAGAAAAATTATTTCTCCATTATATCAGTTTACTCTGTTTGGAACTGTAAATAGGATTAATTATTTAAACGTTCGATTCTCCGATATCTCCTACGTGCTAGGAAATTGCTCCGCAATCTCAATTAAGTGACGCTATTTGAAAGCGGGCATTATTGGTCGATGATCACAATAGAAACCGAAGCAAGCGCAGTTTCCGCGAACCTATAAATACCTTCGTCTCTCCAGAGTGCCCCATTATAGTCGAATGATTTCGAACTCTATCTAGATGATCGTTTCCCCAAACGTTTGTCTAGTCGAAGCATTAAGAGAGAGACGTAAAAGAGGGACACGTCAAGATCGTCGACCATTCTCATTCATTGAGACTTTCTTCTCTCTACGAGCGAGCAAGCGAAATAAATTATTGCCTACTGGAGAGTCATATGTAGATATAGTAAGGTGCGCCAAGCTATTTCGGCCAGTCGTAACTCATATTTACGACCAATGGGAGTTACGCCAACTTTAAGAGGCTGCATAATGAAATCCAGTGGCAGTAACTCGCTGTCTCTCCCCCGCTCTTCTCCTTGCAGCTTTATCACGCGTTCGCGCACTTTTTCACCTCCTGGCTTCATTTTTATCCCTGTTACGTCCGTATTTCGCTTCATCTTTGACGCGCGCCTCCGAGTAGATAGGCGCCTAATATTCGCACCCTTGCCTAGCTCCCGGAAAAAGAGATATATCACTTGCCCTCGCGCCAATTGCCAGAGTTCCAGAGTTTCGCGAAAAGCTCTGATGAGATAAAGAAAACTCCGATATCTCAGGCATTTGCCTCGCTCCCGAGAACATTCCGGGTCGCGAATTTTCATTTTGAACACGTAACACTTGTCCCTCGTCACCGATCAGACGTGAGATAGGGTAAGTGGATCGATAAATCAACGAATAATAACGCGTTGGATACTTATTATGTTAAATAAGAGAGTAATACTTTATTTTTATTCTTCCTACCTTTTTTTTTATATAAATAATGTTTCAAAATTAATATTCTTTTAAATTTATAATAACTTCTCTCTTTTCTCTATGTCTCTGTTCTGTCTTCTTTCTCTTCTTCTCTTCGCTCTTCTCTCTGACGTAATAATAACAATAAAATTGCGTATACAAATTTGTTCACTTGGCTGAGTGCAATTTTGACTCTGAATTACTTCACCTTCTTAATTGTTTCTCTTCAAGATAGTGCACCACATCAAGAGTGTCTAGTAATTGCCACCGCTCGTAGACAGGGGTAGAAGGGGTTTTACTGAGTCCGAAAAGTCCTATACCATGTTGCGAGATTTAATTATTGCGAGATTCGCAATAATTAACGAGATAGTAATTAATAAAGATGCGCGAATGAGCGTTTTATCCACGTGCAAAATGACAGCTCAGTGTTTCGCGCGCTCACGCCAACAGAATAGGAGGAGCTGATATAAACAGCACAAGTCGACAAACTCTCGCCTTTTATTAAATAAAAATCGAAATGCTCGCATTTTAACTTCAAATGTGTATTAGAAAATAAATTCATAAACTTTAATATTGAAAAACTCATCGGTCTGTGTCAGTTAGTGCGCTCTTACAAAGTTATTCAGTTTGCCAATTAATCTCTCGGCACGATTCGAAGTCATCTTCAAGTAAGTAATTCTAACCGCCGATATATTTTAAGTTGGAATTTCCGTTAACGAGGTGGTGCTCTCGTCCTAGACCATCTTCCGGATGTGCACGCGATCTAATCGCAACAATCCATCCTCGCGAGAGGATATCCATCTTTCGGTAGAGACACGTTGGTCTCCCGTAAACAAACAACGAACGCTCGATTACCGGCGAGCTACGCGGAGGTTTCTGTCAGGGTCATTGTAGTTGTGTAACGTTAGGTATATATATGTATTAGCAAGTATTTGCTCTCTGTGAGTGTGCGGAACGTGCAGAAGACCGAGCAGCCAGTCGGCTAGCTAGCAAGAGCCAGACAGCAACGACGTCTTAAGGTTGGTCACGACGCCGTCGTTTGTTCGCGCTCCATACGAAGCCCCGGTCACGTTTCTTCCGCGCTTTATGCCGTCCGAGAAGTTCGAAAACTATGGGCCCGGATAGCGGCGGCGGTGCAGATAGCGGGGCTCGGGGATAGCGAAGAGGACGTCGAAAGGAAGGCAGAAAACATAAAACTCCAGACAACATAACTCACCCATTTCCAGACTATCCCTTCGAGAAATTATTTTGCAGGTGGAGAGATGGGTGGTGCGGTGCTGGAGATGCTGTGTACGGTGGTGTGGCTGAAGAAGTATTTCTCCACACGTAAGGAGAGGATGCGAGAGAGAGATTGTTTGGCGAGCGAGGGCATCCGCGCGAACATTCTCGGCGCACGAAAGAAGCCGGAAAGCTCGTCTCTCTCGGCGCGTTGCAACATTAATCATATCCGCCCTTGCGCGTCTTCCCCCATCCTCCGCTCCCGAATAAATCGCCTATGTGTCTGCGGTTAATTAGGCGATTAGGCCGACGCGCCGCCGCGCCGTTGCGCCTTCGCACCGTCAGAGAATTTCCGTCCGCTTCAAACATACTTACGTCTGATTGTAACGTAATAGCCTCGGCGTGATAGATCGATCGTATCAGTTTATGCACTCGCCTACACATCGTGAGTGAAATGATTGTTACGTAGATAGAGATCTCATTTCATGAAACTTTTCGAATTACCGTGAAACATTAATATAAAATATATTAAATATTAATGTAAAATATAATAAACATTAATGTAAAATAAACTTTCGCGCGCTCTCTCTTTCTCTCTCTCTTTCTCTTGAGAGAAATCTTCCAGAGCGAGACTCCTTTCAAAATAAAGCTTCTATCTGTCTATTTATCTCGCTCTCTCTCTCGAATGACATTAATTTGAGAGATATTAGAAGTAGATAAAATTTTCATCATGCTGATGTTTTTTGTTTTAATTTTACGTTTCCGCGCACGTTTACAAAGAATGTTTAACTCTGCACTAATTTTAGCCTCGAATAAATTGATTAGTGACCTAATGATGGCGAGGTTACTGAATATTGCGCGCGCGCGCGGTAATTGCACATTATTTCACTGGTCACGTTTTCGCGGAGGGCTTAAACGTGACGATTAAACGTGAGGTTGAACGTGATCATCCCTTAATTGTAACAACTCACGTATCTTAGGGTATCGCGCGGGGCGCGCGAGAATTATTCTCCGACTTGCGTTAATTCAATTTTCGCGTACATGTATTGACATAGACTGTGCGCTCCACCGCGAGCTCGCGGAATCTACACGGCGAAACTCACGGAAATGTAATAACGTGTTACGCGCGAGGATGTGTTTAATCATTTCACAGACACGACGATAATCCCCGGGAGACGTAACGCAATCCGAAGTTTTCGCGCCTTTGCGTAATCGGATGTAACGCAAACCCATCATATATAATTCGTTTAAAGTCCGTGTAAACTTGGTCCAACTAGTTGCAGTTACACGACTGTACAGTGCCGTGAAATGTAACCGTATCGATAATTTGAGCGAATGTATCACTCGGATGTACGTACGTTCGTAAAACGGCGCGCGTCCGAAAACCAAATGAAATTCGGCTGTAGGATAGTTTCATGTCCACGATAAAAAAAAATTGCGCGGCGCGCAATAAAACACGTCACGTCGTTCGGCCAAAGAGTAAAATCCGGAAAATCGAAATACGCCGACATCTCGGATTTCGCGAAAGATGGGCCATTATTACCGAAGTTATCCGGCTGGCACAAACGCGCGCGCTTCTCTGCATTCTTGCTAAAGTGTGCGGCGCTCTTAGCTACATCGTCGGGCTTGGCAACCGACGTGTTGAGAAACATCACCGGTGTCTGTAATGCACTCGCTATTGCGCCACTCGACTCGCTATTCCATTCCCTCTTTGCGCTTTCGATCTACTCCCACGTAATCTCTATTTCCCCATTTACAAAAACGCATTTTCGTTCGTGATGTTTAAACACTGAAATATGATTTATGACACATAAAGAGTCGTGCTTTTTAATACGCGAATTAAAAAAAAAGAAACAAAAGAAGGAACTAAAAAACGAGAGAAACGAGAGTATCTTAATCAAATTTCCGGAAAGGAAAAGTCAAATTGAAATCTATCTCAAGGAATATCTTTTTATAACAGATGAAAAAAATTTTATGTGAAATTATAATCATTCTCGCAAAAGTTTGCGAAATTGTCGAATTTCCAGCAAGAAGAAACAGAAAATTGTTAAGTCGATAACTTTATTCTTTTAATTATCTCGATTTTCGCAGAATTATAATAATACTGTTGGCAAAAAGAAAATAAGGTCTCCTTGTTTTACAGTGATTATTGTTTTAGGAAAACAAGAAAACAACCGAGCTGTACACAAAGAAATACGCTTTATGAGCGCGCCTCGCAGAGAAAGCGCGTGAACGACAAGGGTATTTGCAGGCGCCATTGTTCTTTTAATTGGTTGGTATTTCTCGTATCTGAGGAAAAACCTGGGGGTTGGCATGTCGTCGTTGGGGTAGGTCGGCTAGGAACAAAGTTATCGCGTTTGTTGAATACTCGTCTTTCTATTGAGCGAGCCGAGTTTGGAGGGGAAAACGGAATTCGCTCTCGTCCTGGCCCAGGATGAATATGCGCGAAGAGCTCGAACACGAAGAGCGAGAGAGGATTTCTTTAATATATGACACCGTTGCCTTTTTGCACGGTCAGGCCATTCGTTTTGCCGAATATCGTTAGCATAATGCAAGCACTCTCTTTCTCCTTCCCTTTTTCCCTTCTTCTCTCTCTCTCTTTCTTTTTCTCTTTCTACCAAATTTCCACATTGCATGATTAGCGTTTCCGGCAGGCGGCGTTCGTCGCTCGCAAATCTGGAGAATTGTGCACAATGAAGTGTACATGTAGGCACAAAATTACTCTCTCTCTCTCTCTTTCTCTATCTATCTATCTTTCCACCTTCCTGAATCGTGCATTGTTTATTGCGATTAAATGGAAAGCATCGAAACGTTTTGGTAATTATGGAACGCACGAAAATTTACGAAGTAAGCACCGTTCAGAATTGCACGCTTCAATAGCGGTCACAAGTAATATTTATCCAGTTCTGGAATATTTACGAAACAATCATCGTAATGCAGCACACTCCTCGTTATTTGAAATAACAAACAAACTAAAAGTTACAGTTTCATCTTTATTCGATATTTAACCTCGTTCGATAAAAATCACATTTTATTTACGTGGGAGAAAATATATAAAAAAAAAAAAAAAAAAAAACGAAGACTATTAATTTACATTCTCCGCTTCTTGTAATCGAATTTCCCGCGTTTGGCGAATAATGGTATTTTCTTTAACGAGCGTAATCGAATGCACGTCGAACAAAACCGCGCTCACGCTGAGAGCTTTCCCTTGCACTGCGCGACACAAAAAGATTTACTGGCACATCATCATTGATTTTGTGTGAGCCGTCACACACATAGTTCGAATTTTATATACGTCGCTATGTAACTTTAAAAATCCGAATTTCGACATTGTGCAGTGTTTTTCCTCCAAGAAAACGTCGGGTTTTTAAATCGCATTTACAAATGGCAATCTTGAAAAACTTGATGCACTCGAGCAAATAAAAACCACTACGTTTCTCACACACCCACACAAATATTCAGACTAAAATAAGATAATAAAACTCCAACTATATAATGCATTTACCCTTTGATATTCTATGTACAAGTTAAATGATATATTGCATTCCTAGCTCTTGGCAAACCGGAGAGACGATTTGTCTTTGATGTACCTTGTATACTGGAATTTCCGCGCTTCGATGTTATTAATTATCAAATTTACATGATTCAACTTTATTGTAATTGTTGAAAATGTACGTAATAACGCACGTATATGTTTATAAATTTATTTATGAATATAAATTTCAAATGCACGATCTAATTTGTGCATTTTACAACCACCTCGTGTGTGTCTTGTCTTATATTATTTATAGTGTGTTTGCCGAATATATTGTACAAATGTTCGGAAATACGCAACAATCGTGTGACTGCGTAACTGAGCATAAAAACCGCAATGCGCTTGAACCAATTCGATGGTGAACAGAAGATAATAAAACAGTGACCGACGAATAGAGTTTAAGCGAATGCCACGGTATTTAGTAACACTAGACAAAGAGAGAGAGAGAGAGAGAGAGAAAGCCGTGTTAGTAGACGGATCGAGTGGTAGACGGATCGTATGCAAATCACGATGGCGGTGATCGTAAACTCCCGTCGGCCAGTCGGCCAGCCGCTCCATTTCCCTATGTAGGAAAATACATGTACGATATCTGGCGGGGGACCGTTTGCACGAGCCGGGTCAGTGGGTTTGGTTAAACGAAGGCATGCTTTGAAAGCGATCTTATCGGAATACGTGTTTATCGAATCTCCATCTCTGACGAATTGGATCGGGAGTTGCGTAAATTAATTTTACCTTAGTTGGTAAATCGTCAAATGCAAATGAGAAAAAAAGCTATTTGCGCAGGAAAAATAATCCTATTGACAGAATTCGCGTATAAGCCGTTACGTCGTAGTCATTTAACTGGTTTTCAATTTTATTTCTCATATTTTTGCTTTGTGTACACCTTTACATATATATTGTTGAATATTATATTTTGTTTTATAAAAGATAAAAGAGATTGTCAATAATAAAGCATTCTCTTTGTTGCGTTAAGAGTGTTAACGCACGTATATGTGCACGTATTGTGCGTCTGTACATTACATTAATTATTTTTAAAAGTAATATTATCATACGTGCAATTTATCTCTCAGATTATATTGCCACAATATAACACAAAGTATATTATATATAAATATAAATTTTTATTATTTATCTTCCGCTTTAAGTAAAGATTCCGTCACAGTTTGCTGACAAGTCCGCAAAGTGGGGGTGAGTAAAGAAGTCAGAAATTCAATCGGCAATGGTAATATCACTGTTGAGTTCTTCTCGCCGCATATATTATTCAGAGTTTGCAGGTATCGCAGCTGTTGGCACAAGAGAATTATGATATATGATTTGCCGCCGAGAATTTTTGTTTAATTTCTACTACTTGCGTAAGTCTATTGTAATATCGCAAAAACTAAAACAAAACCTTGCTTTCATTAATTTTCACAAACTTTTTCACAATAATTTTTAATGAATATACTTGTGCAAAATATACAGAAAAATGTAACGTTAATTATATTTATCGACCTTTTCATTTAGTTTATTTTGTGTTTTTATTTTCAAAATATATATTTTGGTAATACACATACACAATTACGTTAATACGCAATTACGTTCTTTTATTTATAACACCAAACACTTGTTATAACATGACTGTTTTTTAAATATACATAACATTAAAAAACTTTAATTAAATTTTGTTTTTAATATTATAAACTAAATAATAATACCGGTACTACTACTTGAAATTAATGTTGATTTTCTGAAGACAAAATACGAGCATGTGGATGTTACCTGCAGAGCAGCGGGACTCGTGGAAATGACATCGCTAGCCTCTTTCAGGGAATGAGAAGCTCGCATCTCTCCTTCTGCTGCAATCACTTTGGCTCTCGCCTCTCTCGCGGCTTCCGCCTCCGTGGCCATGGCTCGCTGAAGCTGCACCGGAAGTCGGACGTCCTTTCTGAAGCAAAGGCGTCCATTAGATATCCGTTTTGGGAAGTTGCGGAGATCGAGAAACTCATGAACGAAAATGTGAGTCCGATCGCAAACGGCGTTGAAACTGTAGCCGGGAAAATCCACACACACACACAAACTTTTACGATAAATGTTATAATTAAAGAATCTTCATTATTAATTCTATGAGAGTTAAAATAATTTAAAATAATAATTCAATTTTTCATTTTACACCTACCGTTATATATTTTCGTGATATATGTATATTAATTTATTAATGTTTAATTTTTTACACGCTTTACAGTTTTATTAACAAAATATTACATGTATTATGATATTTTTTTGAAAATAATATCTTTAAAAATATTATATCACAAAACCAATATATTTTGTAATTTACATTTAAAATCATAATCATTCACCAATAAATGCGAAAATAAACACAGCGTAGCAATGAATATCTGTAATAGAACTATCATGATGTACGAGCGCAAAGAGGAGTATGTGTAATATCAACTGTAATATTGCCGTGTCGCCGCGCGCGATGTGTAATATGCAGCTGTAATCTAATTACGCCTTGATAACTCTTTCTCGGTATAAATATAAGCGTATCGATTCGTTCTGTTCGCCTGTGAAATTTTATCGTTTGCGCGGCGAGCAAATAAACGACCGTCGACTTGTTTTACGCGAACGCGGATTCGGCGGACATTTAAATTTTAAATCGCGTTCGCGCGCGCGTTCTTCTTTTTTTTTTTTCCACCAACCGAAATACATTTTCGGTAGCACATTATTTTTATCGGATCACCGTTGTGCAGCTGCGCGACGTCCGCATTATTTGCTGATTAAGCGATTTTAAGTTTACATTGATTGGTTTATTTGCAATATATAATTTCTCTTTCTCATACAAATAAAAATAGAACACTGACTTAAATGTCATGAAAGATTTTTGTACCTGTTTCAAATTATGAATTTGAAAAAATAAAAAAAATTATATATAAAATAAAATTACGTATATTTAAAATTATGTATTCTTTGTGGTTGTATAGATTATAATAGATTTGCTAAAAAGTAATTAGTAGAATGACAGTCTGTCTCCAACTTTCCTCTATTGTTTTGAGTAATAAACAATTAATTACGCAAATAAGTAAGCAGAGGTACAACGAGAGAAAATAACATGTCGCGTGCACACACAGCTCCTTCATAACGCATTAAAATATCGAGGTAAAATTTATATATTCACATCTCGACTCGCTCTACTTTGACTCCCCAAGGATCCGTTGCCTCATCCAAAGCGGTCTGCATGGTATGGGATATGGTTTCCCGTTCCGACAGGATCTCGGCTAGACTCCTCGTGCCGAGGACCGTTCGTAGCGTACTGGCGGTCAGTAATTGTGTCGAATGGCTGGAAAAGTAAGCGAAAGAAGTGAATGTGGTCCGTGAGTGGCCGTCGACGATGGCGGCAAACTGTGAACGGGCCGGTGGTAGCCACTGTTAAACCCCTACGGAACGCAACCGGACACGCTGTCGACCACTACTCGTAATTTTTAACGGATCGGAAGAACCGGGACTATACGTGTGTGATCCTTTCAACGTGAAACTCTGAAAGCATTTTACCGAAGCAGTGATACGACAGCGATACGTGAACATTCACGCGCTCAATTCACGCATGTATTTGTTGCGGTGTATCAGCAAATTTTGTTAAAGAAAAAAATTATAATAAATGAAATTTAGTCTTAAAAATTAGTAAAGTGATATTCTTCTATTTTATAACACACTGTGCTTATTTATTAATAATATTTCTTACGTATTTTATTTGATACTTTAGTGTCTAATTAGAACGCATTTCTACGAAAATAAAGTAAAAAGTGCTTTTACGCGGTGAATGTGGTAAGTAGCTCAAGGCCTCGTTGCCGCATAGCTTGCCGCATCCAGAAAGCTTTTAATATGCACAATTAGCTTATTTTCATTATACCGCTGTGTGCGCATGTCCCGTCTCTGATTCTCGCAATGACCAAAAATAAAGACAGAGATTACAGCGGACGCCGAGCGTGGAAGGCGAGTCGGGAAAAAGGTGTGCGCAATCAAGTATTTAAATGCCAGCTACACGAAAGGAGACGCGACGTGCAACCAAAAGAAAAACTGTACGAAACGCTTTCATCTGCCTGCGGAAATAAACTTGCGTTAGGTAAAACTGTCAGAACAAAGTAAAAAGAAAAAAAGAAAAATTCTGTCGGTGGAAAACACAAAATAGTAGCATAACTCGTAGTAATTGAATAATGTATAAATTGTTTCTATTTGAGTGAGAATCCAGAAATTCTATTTTTAAATATGCAATATTTTTAATTATTTTCGATTTTTGCCACTTGTTATCCTATTAATTTTTTGTGCATGTACCTATAATTTGCAATTTTGATGACGGCATTCAGAGGCTCCTTTATGCGATAATAGATGACTGCGTCGACGCTCACAGTGACAGAGTCTTTGGTAAGCACTTCCTGCGGCGACACGTCAAAGGACACCGTTCTCAGATCTACTCGCACACAATAATCAATGCATGGCATGACTATAAAAGTTCCTACACCAAAAGAATAACAAAAATTTAATTTTTAATTAAAAAATTCCTGCCTCTTTCTTTTTTTTCAAGCTATATTACATTAAGAAAATACAACAGTAAAAGTGAGAAAAAAGAAATATTTTTAAGCGTTTAAACGATCTGCTCAAATTAAAAGTTCGTCCGATATTGTACCTGGGCCGCGAGCTCCTCCTTTCAAGCGACCCAATCTAAAAACAACGGCTCTCTCGTACTCGTGTACGACTTTGAACAAACAGCAAAGGGAGAATGGAAGTGTGATCATCACCAAAAGAAGCGAGCCTATCGTGGCAAGAAGCTCGACAAGTCTCGTTATTATACCCACTTTCTCGGCGCCCGCATTCATTATTAAGCGATGATTAACATTCATAATTCCTGCAATTTACATGTTATTTAAAATGAGCAAAATAGTAGATCAATAAATATAAATAAATAAATAGATGCATCTACGACAAAAAATAATAACAGAACTGTAAACGGTAGTATTTATTTAATTCTGTTTTGAAATGCGATTTGGTATGTTTAAATATTCTCGAAGCGGAGCAGCTTTGATTTTGTCAGCGAGTAAGATTAATCGAGTCATCACAAAAGTGATTAGGTAAAAGCGGCACGATGCGCGCTCGGCCTGATCCTGTTTCCTACCGTTGATCGTTTTCTTTTCAACTATATTGCAAGCCGAGCAATCATGCAAACGCCTTTTACGGAGATCGCACGGTTAAATTGTGCGTGAAATGGAACGTCTGCCAGAAAAGTAATTTGTCCCTTTCCGTCCATACTCTACTCTCTCTCATTAATTTCATTGCAAAGTTCCGTTCTGTCAGATTTTTTTCTTTTTTTTTTTTTTTTTCGTTAGTTCCGCTCTTTTTTGCGCGAGAAAATTTTAAACTCCTCGGAAAAAGAAAATATTTAACACACACATAAAACGTGTGTGTATTTCTCGGCTCTGTACTTTTTCTCAATATTAACAATGAGAGTGTGCTAATAACGTGAAATTAATTTCACAAGTGCAAACCAAATGGAGAATTTTTTTTTTTTTTATTAAGAGAAAAAAGAGTGAGCGATTTATTTTCCGATCGCAAGCTCTAGTACATAATGTATGTATCGTACCATGTATTGTAGAGGACTTTCCTTCCGTTAGTCTCTGTTGGGTTTGATCACCCTCCATGTGGTTTCACCAAAACGACGTCCTCCACTTAAGCAGGACACGCAGGATCGATCAGCGCAAAGTACTTGCTTGTTCGTCGCAGATTTCTCTTGTAATTCCAAATATTACGATACACTCCGTTATCGCAAAAATTTATTGTTTTCCGAAACGGTCTTTACTTAGCAAAAAAATTAGTCACAGTTAAATTAAAAACAAAAAAGAGGAAAATCCTAACAGAGAAAAAGTATTCCTAGAAGGAACTTATTTTACTTTGCATTGCGTTATTACTTCTCGTGTGATTAATCAATTAAGCATAGAATAATTAATATTAATATTACTATTACTCTTTTGCTTTTAAACTTTTTCAATTACACGTATACAATCGACTTTTGTTGAATAACAGTGATACTAAGAAGTGCTAGAACAGCAGATACCGCGATTATTCCTTGAGCAAAATCCCAGGAGTTTAGCCTCCGCGAATGGCTGAAACGGCACTAAAAATTCAAATGCCGATATAACACACGTGAAAACGATCGCGAGCGTGCGCGAGAACGACCGCAGACACTCAACGCGCGCTCACGCAGCATCACATCACGAATCTGTGCTAAATTAACCGACAGCCATGTGCACCCACAGTTTACGAGCGTATGAAGTTCCGTATGAAAAGGCTATATACCTTGCTTGGACACGACATACACGAAGCGCTGTTGAAAAAGTAAATTATTCCTCTTGGCGCGTGTTATAACAGCAGACGCGGCCAAAATCTACATTTCAGATTCGTTTTATTCACGCTCGCTGGCTTAATTAACGAAAGGGAATAAAATATGTAAAATGCGATTGCAACTGATGTTAGCGTCACCGCAACGCAATTAAATCCCCAAATTGAGTCGCATAAATAAAAATATCAACAATGCATTTTTACAGAATAGCGCTTCGATATTGCCGGAATAGATTGTGATGGCAAATTCTTTGGAACGAATTCTGACAATTGAACGAAAAGTCCGTTGAAAAATATGGCGAGGCTACATCTATTACTATCTACCTTCAAACTATAAAATCACAAATAATAGAATTTTATATAAGATTATGCCACGAAGTACATATAATTTATTTTCTGTGATGTGTATGAATATTTACAAGCGCATTATTAAAAGAGTTACACTTTTTATTCAAATAAAATAAAAAAAATAGAGGCATAAATAAAAAACTAGAAATGTGTGTACATATTTATAGTCTCGCTATGTGAAAATTTCCTTACAATCTTTATTTGTACTACACGAAATAACGAACAAAAGATAAAATAATAAAGCAATTACAAATGTACATTCAAATTAAAAAATTTTACATTTTTATTGTTTAATCATTCTATGCATCTATCGTACGCAGTACAAATATTTTGAAAAAAAAGAGAAAAAGAGAGAAAGAAAACGAGACTTCTCGACGGTTCCAATATTCTCTATTAAGTGAAAAGTAAAAAAGTAAAAAAGTCCTCCATCGGGCTTCGCCGAAGTTCGTTCGTTTAAGACGCCGTACCGGAAGAGAAAACTCGTAATCGGCGGGTCTATTGTGATAGAGTAATAGCGTTGTTCCTGAATTGTCCGGATTCCGCCGTTGTTTCCGCTGTTCGCAATGCTTTCTTTTTTCCCTTTCTTTTGTATTTTTTTTTGCTCAACAATGCGATTTTTAAGGTTATCCGATCGCACACACCTTTCGACGCGCGCTCTCGTGTTAAATTTTCTTTCATTACTTCAAACCCCATGAATTATCTCATTTTCGTGCCGTGTCTCGGCAAAAAATGGCGGATTACAGTCTCGAGCATCGAAATCCATTAGACTAATGAAATTGCATTTGCAAGATCGGACGGCAGGTACTTTTGGAATACCGATGAGAAAATCCCGCTCGTATTTTCAGATCACCGGCCACTGTGGCGAAAGCGCGCCGCGCGCCGGCCGCTATGAAATAGTTCTTAACGCCCGAAGGTAGTAATGATGAGGTCAATTAACGTGCGCCAACAAACTTTGCCATGGTTTAACCAATCAAAAAGTTTCATTATGGATAGACTTTCGCGAGCTAATAGTGTTTACACCTATGACGAAAATCACGGCGCAATTACTCATTATGTTTACGCATAATGTCAACTAAATCGTGTATTATGCAACTACACATATATGTATATATTGTTAACATATATATATATATATATTGTCAAATAAATCGTGTATTATGCAAGTAAATTGTATACGCATATGTGTTATAATAGTAATGTCGGGTATTAACATTATATTTCACGTGCGACGTAGATATATGGGAATGTAAGAATAAACTTGAAAAAAATAGCAAGAGCGTAATAATATATTACATTGTGTAAATGGATGCGTAGCACAATGTTTACGTCAAAGCGGGTAGGTTGTTTATACAGCGAGGTTCCTAGAAATAATAATCAACAATGTTGATGCACAACAGAATCGTTGCTGTATAATAAGATCTCTCTAACACACAACTGGCTCGTAATGTCAACACACTACGGACGATGTGTTTTAAGCGAAAAGAATTACGAAACAATCTTTTTGAAACTCTCTCCCAAGCGTGTGTGTGTGTGTGCAAAGAAATTTTATTGTTTATTAAATATTTTTATGCTCTTCCCGCGCAACAAATATATATATATATATATATACATATATATTTATATATGTATATGTATATATGTATATTTGTATATATATATGTATTTATATATATATATATATATATATATATATATATATATACACGTATATACACATATATATTAATGCGAACGACCAGATCACCATCCGTCCCTCGGGGTGACCGTTATTGCTCCGGCATATGCGAAAGTCATGGCAAAAATAGTGATGTTTCATGTGACGCGCGAAACGGCGCAATAAAAGGAAAAAAAAGGGGGAAAATATTGAAAAACACGAATTGCGAAGTCGATGGAGGCTTGTCATTTTTCCAACGTGCGCGCGTTTTCGGATACGGCAAAATGTTTCGCTGTATACTATCGGGATCGTTAATCGACAACTGGCGATCCCTGCACATGGCAGGTTCGCACGTGCATATAAGCATCGCGCATGCATCGATGAAAACGATCTCGCGGAGGTATCTTGACAGACCGCGAGAGAGAGAGAGAGAGAGAGAGAGAGAGAAAGGAGAGAGAGGAATGAACCTACATATGAGAGCGAAAAATCGCTGGAGATGGGAGAAAGGGAAGCAAAATACCGGATGGTGAAGAGGTTGGATAACGGTGGTGAGAAAGGGTGAGTCGACTAGCTGATGTGGCGATCCTACGGGAGTGCTTGAACCGTGATCACGTTGTTAACCCACCTATACCTCATTCTGCTCCGACCCACCGCCTTTCACTTCACTGCTGCGATCGTATGCTCTTTCCATACGTGTATACCCGCGCGTGTATGTACTTATTTATGTTCGCCACTGTTCTTGCTTCCAAGTAAAACTTTCTCTCTCTCTCTCTCTCTCCCTTTGATGACACTTCATTTCTCGTTACCTAATAACAGTTTACGTCGCAAGCTGTCTTTATCATCATGTTTGTGTGAAACGTGTGTGTACGACTAACAAAACTGTGATTAAAAGTTATATCCAGTAATTTACAAAAAGTATTTATGACAAAAACTTTGAAATATGAAAAAGGGAAATAACTCGCACTACTTATTTTATCCAAAAAAAAAAAAAAATTCTAAACGTGTAACAGTAAGTATAAAAACTTTATTATATTCGGTTCCGTGAGAAGATAAGAAGCTTTCACTTCTTTGTGCACTTCATTCTTTTCCCACCGTAACAACGCGCGAGGTCGGAAGAAAATTCTTTTTTTTTTTTTTTTTTTTATTGCAGTCTTGTTTATCTCGCAAAGAAGAATCAAATTTGTGAAGATTTACTGCGTAAAGACACATACATGTACATTGATAATAACGTATCCATTAGACGCATATGTACGATCGCGTGAAGCACATGATGAGATTGTCAGGTTCGGGATCTTCCAACGAACAACGATATTACTATTTCAGCGCAAATTTCCTTGTCAGAGACTGCAGTCGACTCCGCACGTTTACGTCATCTTCCATCTGCACGCATGTTGAGAGTGATACTGTTTCAGAGACATTAATTAGTTACGTTTCAACGTTCGGTGATATACACGAGCCGTTATGCGATTCTACGCCGATGGAGCTGCAATGTCAACGGATACTTGTCTGCACGTCGGTCAGGAAACCACGATAGAGAGTCACGTTTGAGGTCGGGAAACTGAGCAATAATCTCTATCAAATGTAAACTTACTTACGACTTCGGCAATTGTCTTAAGTGTATTAATTTAGTTTTGATTTAATTTTAAGACAGACTTTAGAACTGTAATTATTTATCGCTTGATTTAATTAGGAAGTAGACTGACGTCGAAAATAAGTAAATTTCTTAAAATTTTATTACAATGAATTTATGAAATGACATCACAGCGTATTTTCGATAATAGTTCAATAATATAAGCGAGAAAATTAAAACTTAACTGTAAAATCTATGGTTGATATATTTACAGATTGCGAACTACGGTTTTTTGCAAATTCGAAAATAGCATTAATTTGTAACGTGGCAAAGGATTTGTGAATGACCGCAATCCTGCTTACGGGGTTGCACAATCGTGTTCTCTGCAACTGTATCGTGTTCTAGTTTAGCTACAGTACAGATGTTCGGGCGGTACGTGATCGAAACACGCCACGTGTTAATCTTATCCTAATATCATCAAGGAGAGCATCCGTGTAGTCACGTAAACATCTTCAACATTGAACTTCTCCTTAATGCTTGCGTAATAGATGCAAAGTGTATGTTTTAAAGGTGAAATTCACGCGAAAATTTAGGAGGATTTTAACATTTCACGTGTCTAATTTTCGAGATTTTAAACATTTATTTTTCAATTGTAGAATAATATATTCAATTAATCCGGCGGAATAAACATATTGTAGCAAAATCATCCCAAAAGATAATTTGACGCAATCTCGCTGTCTATCTCTCATATCGCGCTTTATCGTACAATTTAAATTTTCATCACTTCCATTTTAATCGCATTAAACATCGCGGCAAAATAAAGATAGCATGAATTATAATCTACACACGATCATTCTATCCTGACAGTGCTGCGTGTATACATGATCGAGCCGTACACACATACACACATTTTGTATGTACGTGACGTTACAACGACGGAGCTTACATGCCTTTATCGCAAACAAGGTCTGCTGGCTCGTTATAAGGGTGACTCACGATAATATTAGCGTCGTTGACCATTTCGGTAAACGTTCGCACGTAGAGAGAAAGCCGCGTATTCAGACTCACACTCCCACCCGGTCTCCACGTGACCGAGGATACGTGTCGAAACTGCTTCTCCCTCGACGGCAGGATGCACCAAAGCCAATGTTCTCCCTGTCGTGCATATTTGTACGAGGGAGAAGGAGAGTCCGTCGTGAGACGTGCGGTTTGACACCTCCCTAATGCGTATTATCATATTGACGGGAGTCGATCGATGATGATACGAAGTCAATCAGTGCTGCTCGCACACTGGCACGCACAAAATCGCATCACGCGCATTTCGCCGCAAATGAAATAAGCGAAGAGAGAGAGAGAAAGATACGAAGAAGACAAAGCGGAAGAGAAGCGGTACATGTGTATTTTTCTATACATTGTTTTCTCTCTCTCTCATACAAACCGAAGTACTAAAAAGTAAAGTATGTTGTCTCAAGCGATATCAATATTGATGAAAAGGTTTGCGACGCGCGTAGGATCGTCGGGGCGTCATAAAAACTTTATTCGGAAAAAACATTCATCCGTTATTCGGTAACAACTGACACGTAACAGAATAAACGGTGCAGAGTAAACGGTGTGCATCGAGTTCCGTTTCCTGTTGGCGAAACTGCCGGATGAAATTTGTGTAGCTGCGAGAAAAATATGCATGTGTTCGCTCGCGCGACCGTCCGAACATCGCGCGAACGGTTATCGGGGAGGGGGGGTTAACAGAGGAGGACTTTATATTAGCGAATAATCACGATGCGCGACGGATTGAATCAGCATTAAAACGATAATTTAACTGATACGTTTGAATTTTTTCTATTTCTACGTTATTAGCGAAACAATCGGAGGATATAAAGCGATTTTATATTTCGACGTTATTGTTGAATGACGCGTTTAACAAAATAGGCACGTAGTAGAGAGCCGTGACGTTACGCAGAACGCATTTTACGTAGGCGACGTCTGTAATCCGCGCCACGTTGCATTTTGTATCCCCTGCCTGTCGTGCGGTCCGAATCGTTTAATAATACCAACCTGACGATGCGGTCGCGTCGTCGTTGTCAGTCGACGCCGCAGGATGGCGAATCGACGATGCGTGCTGCACGCAAACGCGACTGGAATGCGATTTATGCACGTCCGTAAGCAGAGGGTTTATAGATATCCACGGATCGATTCGCATTATAGTCAAATAGAGCGCGCACGCGGTTGTGCGAATTAGATATATGTATATACATATATGCCATATAGGCGGGAGGTGGGCGACGCGCAAAGTACCCGCACGTTCCAAATCGACATAATTTCGCGTTATTATTCTAGTCGGCATCGCGCGTCATTGTCGAGCGATGAGCGTCGAGTGACGCGGAATAATAAACGAATGTGCGCCTGTTTAAATCATAGTTGCACATTGCCACACGCACGTCGCATATACCTACGCATGAGTTGTAATCAGCAAACGATATTATCGCTTGGCACAGAATGCAAGGAACATTATCGCAAAAATTCTTGCCATTTTTGTGCGCACACTCTCTAAATATCGATGCGTATATATAGTATATACATATACATAAGGTATTCCAAAACTGCCGGAACAAATTGTGATAGCAGATTCTTTCTGCAACATTCTGACAATGAAGCAAAAATGGGTTGGACTTTTAAACCCGGTTTTTAAACTATAAAAAATATAAATGAATAAATTTGTTTTTTTTTGTATATAGAAAAGTATAAAAAGAAAAAATCATACGCCAAGTACATAAAAACTATCCAAATATACAAACTATCTATTACATAAAAAAATCTTTTTTCTGTATAAATAAAAAACACAATCACCGCAATTAGCCAAGCACTGGACTCAAGACTGTAGATCCCAAACGGGCTTGAAACAAAAGTAAAGTACAAAAACTGAGCGTGCCGTGTCTTTTGAGACAGGGAGAGACAAAGAGAGACACGCGCTAGAGCCTGTTCCATTCTATAGTTTCGTGTGACTTTTCTAGTTTTTGTCATATCATTTGTAAAAAACATTTCTCACGTTGAACGCTCAGTCAAAATCGGCTCTTGTTTCCCATGTAGCTAATCATCATTAGTTTTTGTGCGATATATTAAATTGTTCTTATTAAATAATATCTCGCACAAAAATTCTTGCGTAAATTTTGGTTTACTTCTCTCTGTAGATGAATAAAACCGCGCGTAAATAGATCGATTTTTTATTTTTCTACGTCCCTCCTTAGTGTATTTGTGCGAGCCGTTGTGTATCTCGTGCACGTGCGCGCCCATCATCCTGCACCGCCGCGGTTGCGTGTGTTACGTGTGAGTAAGATAAATTAAGGAAAAGTAGATTATCCGGCAGCACGCGTTCCATATATATGGTGCGTTCGTGCATCGTATATCTATCATTTGCAAGCGGTCCCGGCGACTTGGTGCGCCGTGATATTTCAGAGCTTAGAGTTTCGCATCCAACCACAGAGTGTGTGTATCGTACACGCAGTAGAATATCCAACCCACTCGCTGGCAGCATTCAGAGGCACGTTAATGGCAGACGAGGACAAGTGTACTCCACCTTAATCAGATTATACGAAACCGGGCAACCATAAAACATCTAAGTTTTTTTTTTTTTACTGATTTATGAAACTCAATTACACCAGTAATCGCGGCGAAAAATGCAAACGTTTGCATTGTCTCAATCGTGAAAATTGTCTCTCTTTCTTTTTAATGTTTATTTAGTCGCAGCAAGAATTACCGACGATTGTATTTAAAAACTGTTAATGAAATCGGGACGACGTTCTTCTACGCGATCGTTAAAGCTGACGACTTGTCGCGGGCACAAAACCCGCGACCACCCCTTTCGTGTTACCTTTCGCTGTGTTTATTTTCGCCACGGTAAAATATAACTTAACAATGGTACGTGGTAACGAGATTATATAGATGTAGAGTTTTATTCGCTTGTAGAGTTCGTATGGAAGTTTTATACCAGCGATAGCGCATGTTAGTTACTAATTATCTTTCTGGTAAATTATTGCCTGAACATGCCGAGAATTGTGTCGTGCAAATATAAAAATGTATTCTTTCACAAAAAAAAAAAAAGAAACCAGCGTCACAGAAAAGTATTTGTGTAATACGCGATAACAGAGTCAATGTGTTGTTCACTTTCTTTTATTTATTTTTTTATCTATCCTTTTGTTTCTTTCTCTTCAACAATGTGTGTATGTGAGAAGAATTTTTATTCTTGTACAGATCATCGTTAGTATAAAAATGTAAAGTTAGAAATATAAAAATTAAAATCTCGTAATTTTGTTCTGTCAGTTTTTCTTGTGACTTATGATACGCTTGTTCTTTACAAAAAGCCTCGGGACGATCAATTAAGAAGTAAAAGTTAAACTTCCTTTCGCCGTTGCGTTTGCAGTTTATCGTCGAGCGAGCAGCGACATACTAATATTCCCGAAATATTAAACGCTCTCGTGTTTTTCTCCTCCTCGCGTCTCTCAATTCTTCTTTTCGTGTCGACCGCCGTTTCTTTCCATTCCAGCTGTCTCATCTCTTTACGATCCCGAAGTCCCTCTATTAAGCTGAGAAATTAAATTACCGAAATTACACCCCAAGGCTGCGCGAGGCCGCCAGGTGGAAAATCTGCGAGATGGCCATCTGCTGTCCCCGTCAAGTCTTTGTCGACAAGCGAGAAAGAGGGTCGTCGTCTCGTTTCTTCTTCCACTTCTTCCTCCTTCTCGTCGCGGTGGGACCAACGAGATTAAGATTCCGTTACCTCGCGTTAGCCTGTGTGTAATTTTCCTAGATGCGCGGCTCCCGCGCGCCAGCTGCTCTCGATATCTTCCGGGAGGCGAATTAATATTTTAAATGTTGTTCGTTTAAAAAGCCCCGGAACGGGGGGTTCTGTGCCTAATACTTGTATAGAGAAATCGATTTTCAAAGATTCTCCTACAACTTCTACGTCGTTATGTTAAAAGTGTCAGGAGAGGAGAACAATTGTTATAAAACCAATTGTTTTGTTTTGCAACACGAAACTACTAGTACAAGTGTGTGAAAATTCTATTTTCCACAAATGTTAGTAGCGTAACTTAATATATATGTTAATGAAATGTTTATTTCGATGTAACACGAAGTCATTGCGAAGAAGCGAGGAATTGCAGTAAAGGTGCGCACGTACAAAGCGTGCATAGATATGTGAATAGTCATCGCATTGTAGGTAACAGAATTGCATCTTTTATAACATGCTCTAAATATTCGTTAAGATTATCTTGTCTTTATATCGAGTGTTTCGAGAGAAATGCCATTATAAAAGCGCGAACGACACGTTTTTAACTAATATCGCAAATTGACGTTCACAACGTACATATATCGTATTTTCATTTGGATATGTTGTACATGGTAAATATTAAGTTACCATTAGTCTTTTTACTTTTTTCCCGAACACCCTGTACGTCGCATTCACTTTTTAAATTCAACTCAACGGTCGCAGTGACCGACGGGCGGAGGCCAATATAGTTAGAAGAATCTCACCGCGAAAATGGTGTCTTCCGTTCTTGCTGGTAGGGATGCGGGGATCGTCGAGAGATGCGCATTTGCATTAAAATGCTCGTAGCCACTGAACCGCGTAGCTGTCGTCTATGTTAGGTGGATTTTCACACGTACGCTTTCAAAGGACTCGACGATTGTAAGAGACTCACTGTTTTAAAATAGCTTTAAGTTCACCGCGCCGGTATTCAGAAAAGCTTTCGCTACAGTCGAGAGAGCATTAATGATATTCTATCTTCTGCTAAATTATGCATGCTACACGGTAAGATCATAAAATAAGAGAGACCCGTTTAAAACTGCCGGAAATAATGTAGGTCACCGGCGAAATCTACGAAAAAGCTAAGTGATGTTTAAATAAAACATTTTTCATGTCAAAAATGTATGTCTGTTGTTAAGCACGTTTTGTTTCTTTGAGTATGTTAAATATTTCAACGAAAAAAAACACAAAATGTATTCAAATTGGCTGTCAAAAAGATAAAAAATACAATTATTTAACCATTTTCAGATTTAAGAAAGAATTACGGTCGTTATATTGTCGCCTTTCGGTTGACGGCGCGGTGAACAATGGAATTGCATTTTTCGATTTTCGCGCGGGATGATTGCCATTGTTCGCCGTTCGTGTGCCCAACGGGAAGTCTATTTATACGAGAAACCAGTTGAACGTGTCGTTCTTTCGTAGAACTTTTGTGCGCGTGTACGGCGATTTTACTATGCCATCAAATTTCAATTAAAATCGTCGAAAGTTGATTACATGTATGTCACGAAGCTTTTCAGTTTTCATCCCGAAATCGTTTAAGTTTTACAGACGGTATCGGTTTTTCGCGCACGAGCGAAGAAAGGAACATCACCTCCTCAATCTGGATGACGAGCGAGGAGGGGTCTTATCGAAAACAGGATACACAAGTCACTTCATTTTTCAGCGTCGCCACCACCCCCATCTTAGTTTTGTCGTAACACGAAAGACGCTGCCACCACGAGCCGTTATCAAAAGCCACCGGGTAGGAAATCCACGTTAAAGCGACACAAGCGAGAATGTCGTCGGCCCGGTTAGAAAACGAGAGGAAAGATGAGGAAGAGCCGCGCACACGGAGAGTGCGGGTACGTTTGGGAGGATAAACGGCGTGCGGGGAGATGGAAAAGGCAAAAGACGTTTAATGCCCGCCATCGATAATGTCGTCTGAGCCCGGGCACCAAGGAGGATGCAGTTAAGGAGCGAACGAGGTAGGAAGACTCTCGACAAAGCGAGACGAGAGAGAAGATTCGTTCACGAAAGAGGGAAGAAGCGACGAAGTGAGTGACAAAGATGCAACAACGGAGAACAAGGAGAGATCAGCGCAATGAGGGAGACTGGACGCGCGGTGGGGGGATGACACGAACTAATAGCAGTCGAACGATTAAAACTAACGATCCCGTTGCGTCGACTAGTTCATCCCTGGACTTGTCCTCTCGACCAGGATTAACTGCCGGATGACGAGCGATCCGGCCAAATGAAAATACGGCGCGCTCTGCCTTCCGGCTACCACTTTCCATCTTCGTCCGTCGCGCTAATTGGCGCCTCCGACTTCATCGTTTTCTGGAATCGACTTCGGAATTGTTCGCCTTCGTGAAAAGTTAACATCACGTTTTCGGAATATCGATATGACCGATAGAGTTTTCGCTCGTTAAGTTTTGAAATTCTTATTACACGTTTAAGAAACAGGAATTACGGGGCAATTGAACGTGAAAAAAAAGAGCTCCAAAAATGTAAACTATGCCCGACTTTTATTATGCGAACTTAAAGTTTTTATTTGAAATTTATCGAAGGTATGTTTCGAAAGTTTCACCGTCATGTTTCACCCGAACTTTTCCTGCGAATACTATTTATCTTTGCTACTCGCGACAGTCGGGCAACGTGTTCGCTTGTACTACTGCCGGTCAACTTACAACATATTGTTATTCTACTGTGATATAAGATAAAATTGTTGTCCTGTACAAATTTTCCGTCAAGCGATTTCTTAAGGTAATGTAGAACCGATAGAAGTAAAGTGCTACAACGCTATTCATATAATAGAAATATGCAACTCAATTTTTTAGGAGAAAGATATAATCCGATCAAGCCGTCTCTAAGATTCTCACGAGCACTAGGTTTCTCGATACCACCAAGATTTAGATTCATGAGGGTTGTTTTTTTTTTGCACGAAGCAGCTCATGTGCGTGTTTGACTCGTGGCTGTATTCTCGAGACGATAAAGATAGCGAACGAGGATCACCTATCGACTGAGAAATTACGCAATATGTTATCCTCATTCTAACTTTTCAAATCATGTACCTTCTTTTGATACTTCCTTCCTTTATGCGGAAGATGCCTTTTGTGGGCTGTAGTATAGATCGCAAGTAGTATAGATCCTACATATTTCACGACGTTATCTTTTATATAAAGGATTTTTTTTTAATATCTATTCTCTCTTTATACACATTTATCTCAAAAAATAAAATATTTTCTATATAAAAAATATCGGTTTAAAATACAAAAATTAAAAAAAGCGCAAATGTGACAACGTTTTACTTGAGATTTTTGTTCGACAAGCTCCGCAGCGTCTACAGCCTTTTACGCAAAGGATTCTTACGTAAAAGGATCCGTCGGATCCGTCAATATCAAGATTTATGGAACGTTTGGGGATAGATGTTGGTAATTCAGCACAAAATCGTATTTCGTTCGTCGGCGACACTATGAATACACGTTTTCTGGACCAATTCCGCACGCGATAGAAGTGCGCGAAATAGGTAATCCATCAGGAAAACGACATCGTAAGACTCTTGTACACATACTATACATCACACGCACTCTGCGTTTTTCCTTTCGTTCTCTTTCTCTCTCTCTCTCTCTCTCTCTTTCGCTTTCCACATACGGGTGCGCAGAAAAAGACATATAGAAAGAAAAAAACAGGACACAGAACGTGGAGGGGAAAGGAAACTAGAGGGAAGCCAGGACAATACCCCCCGGAGTTTCCATCGTGACCAGCATTTTCGATTCTTCGCATAATTCATTTTTTTCTTCTCGAACGCTACCACCACTACCTACAGAGACTCCTCCATCGACTCTTTCGTTATCGGTACTACTTTTTTCCTGTCACGGCTTTCGAGGACACACGCTTCCACTGGTTTTCGGAGTATTGATCGATCGCGCGCGTTTTGCGAACGAGACACGAGCGCATTCGCGGCCGTTAGGGGACAGACAGTTAACAATTTAAAGGAGATCGTTTCGAACAGATTTGAAAAAAAAAAAAAAACAATATATTATAAAAACAAAAAAATTTTAATTATTTTATTTAGGTACATTTCTGCGTGCGTGTGTCAAGAAGACTCAGCAAATATGCAAAATGATAGAGCAAACGCGTGTTTCTTTTAGTTTTATGATGACGTAAAATATATATTTTTAAAAACAAATATATGAATTCAACAAATATAAACTAGAAGCAACATGTAATGCTAATAATATATTAAATACAATTGTATCACTAACAATCACGTTTCGACTTTAGTTCTAGACTTTTAAAACGTTTGATCTGTGCACATTTTACTTTTAATCAATGCATATTTTACTTTTAATTTGATAACATTTTGTATTAAGTTATTATAATTGAAACAGTGTAAAATGAGAAATTATTTTATCTAATACTTCGTGAAACGATTTTTTAGTTTAAGTGAATATTACCAACTGAAGATGACTTATTGTTATTGTAATTAAAGTCAAAATGTATTGACAGTACATTTTTTATTTAACAAATTAATTGCATTACGTCCTACTTCTGCTTCATATTTGCCGAATTTATTTTGAAATAATTTTTCGTAACATTACCTTACGTATATTTTATTCTCTCATAAAACATTAATTTTCAATAACTTATATTCGTACGAGAAATTAATTTACATTAATTAAATTTACATTTAACGAGAAAAAACAGCACACAGTACGAAAGAGGTATTTAATATGAACGGTTTCAATAACCTATTCAACTAAGTGTAGTACTTGCTAATTCATTGTTCACGAAAAGCTCGTAGCAGCTAATAAAATCTCTCTCGGAAATTACGACAAGCACCTACCACAGCGGGCATCTCCCGTATTGCGTTTCTGCCTCAGAGTTAATACGGCGACGTGTATTAGTGCGTGCGGCGTTTGTACGTGCACGGCGAATTCCAGATCTCTTCCTATGTAAAGTTGCCTAGAGAAGCACTTGAAGACGAAGAACGATCTTGACGGGACCTCGTGCATGCCATTTGCTATCCCGCGCGTTATCCTCTTGTAATAAGGTTCGCACATGCGATCGTGTCACGAGATTCCGCAGACTTCTCAAATTATGATGAAAATTGGAGAACCGCAAGTGTCGTATCTTGATCGTACAAGTTATTCTATCTATTTCTCGTAATATGAAGTCATCACAAAGATAATAGAAAGCGAAAGAGGGAATACATGTGTGCGTGACACTGAGATTTTAACATTTCTCGGAGATTTCAACATTTTTTCTCGATACGTGTAACATAGTTTTAATTTAAAAAAATAATACGTGTATCTTATAACAATTAAAGTTATAAAAACCATAATTTATTGCGGAGTTTTATGTAAAAACTTGATAATATAAAATTATATTATCTTATGTAAAAACTTGATAATATATAAAAATTATATTCATTCTCCGTTTTGTCTACACATTTTGTAAAATGGAATTATAATTTGCGAACTAACTTGGTTTCTTCGTTTTTTTAAGTTTAATTTGTCGCTCTAATTCCAGCAAAATAGAATATTTCGGAATAATATACTGTGTTAATTTCAACGCACGTGGCCCATTCTGCACAGTTATCGAATATGTCTCTATCGCGAATTACTGCGAGAAACTCGATTTGAGTTTGCCGGATAAGGGAATGATTAAATACTACGGTAGCGCAACGTTGTAGAGCCGTTTACGCATATCTGCTCATTCATATAATCGTATCGTTTGCGCACACATCCGTATCGTGAGTTACTACGTGAAACTCGATTCGAGTTTGCCGAATTAAGGGGTTATTAAATAGTATTACGCTCTCGATACACGACACGCTTTGTTTATCGCGGAAATGGAGAAATGCCTCTGTATAACTTTATCCAAGATAATCACGTGACACACGACTGTTGCCTATTATCGTATATGGTGAATGTGGCAATTCCTTTGATAACAATAGCGCATGTATTTCAACACAATCGATCAGTTTTGTTTCAATAAACTGTCGAGCATTGTTGCTAATTTCAAGTTTATGCTCTTGATTCGGAAAGTATTACTGCACACCAAAACAAATACGAATTTTTTTATTAAAATTTGACGAGTTTATTAAAAATGTTTTATTAAAAGTTGACGACACACAATTTTTGCACTTAAATCAAATAAAATTAAAGTATGTTTAAGTAAACTAGCGTTTAACAAAATGTTGCGGAAAAAAATCTTTGATTAACTTTCTCTCTCTTTCTCTTTTGCATTGCCTTTCAGAAATTTCTCAGACCCGCAATTTATGGCATCTAATTGAAAAACGAGACCTTTGAAAAACTCACAGAGCTAGTTGGAAGGAACTTCACGTCTGTGAGAGACACGGACGACACTGACGACGACTGATCGTGAACTAAGCGAACGAAATGGCGAGAGAGAGAGAGAGAGAGAGAGAGAGAGAGAGAGAGAGAGAGGGAGAGGAAGCGAAGGATAGCACGAAATACCATTAATAATTATCGCGCTTAAACAAAGGATCGTCAAGTGGATGGTCGAACGACTTGCATAAAAGACCTTGACAGGATCAGCCGTTCTGCCTCATGAATATTCCGTCCTTCATTGCTGGAAGCTAAGGGTGCGAGTGGAGCGCGAAATCATTTCGAGAGATTGATAATCGGACATTAAAAGCGGCGCCGACGCATTCCGGTGACACGCGCGAGACAACGTTATGACGCCAGTCACGATTTTCCCTCGGTGGCCGTCGACGACGACGAGACCCGACGACGAGATTTTATCCTGATGGAATTCCAGGACGGATAAGGCGCATCGTGCTGACGCGGATCGAGATTTCTCCAAAAGGGCACAGAAACGGTAAACGATCATAAAATAATTCTCGACAAAAATAATGTCAGCGTGAAATTAAAAAAAAAAATATTCTCTCTCTCTCTCTCTCCATGTGTCATAATACTGTCATCGTCAGCCTGGATTACGGAGATATTTCATCAAATTTATTTCGTCGCGCGACACATACAACTAACAATTTTGTATTTTTGTAAATATTTGTCACAGGTTTTCGATTCGTTGCGTGGTGGTAAAATTTATGCGTCGCACACTATATAATAAAATTGTGCATGCGCATATTTGGATATATGATGCATTTTTATTTCGTTGAATCGGCATTATTGATTCATTATGTGTTTGCGCAAAATATACTTGGTCTGTTAAATAAATAGAAATCGGTAATAATATTTGTCAGAGTCAGCATATTGCGTTAAGTATTTGCCTGCATACACGATGAACGCGCAACGTACACAGTCTGCGAACACTTATAATTGCGTGTTATAAGTGTCTAATTACGAAGGAGCAATCAATAAACTTTTGAAAGTTGTTGTGTTCCGAGAAAACTGGAAATTCCAACAATTAGTCAGTCGCGCCACTTCGATTCTGATAGTAGACAATAACAGAACTTCATCGATTTAACGTTAAATTAATCTTGTACGTAAAAATCGTTATCCACAGTCTTGTACGTCGCTTTCCAATGTCGACGGTAAAATTAATCTTTTTCTTTGTTTTCTCGACAGAGAAAAAAAGTAAAAAAACACCGAAAAGTAACGTAGCGCGGATCCGTCATAATATTAAATACTGAATAACATTACGAACGACATAACGAGATAAATATGATATTCATGCACTTTAGTACTTTTCACATTACGCACTTGCATTTTTAACGATGACAGCAGTATCGCTGTTTTCACGACATCTCCATCGGCAATTATTTAACTATCAATTATCACAAGCTTCGTGCGCGATTTTTCTTGCGCACCTCTGTGCTTTTTCCCAATCATCTTCTCATATATTCTCATAAAAGGTTTGTTTCAAGCGTAATAACAAGATTCGTTCTTTTTTTTTTTACGATGCAAGCTCAGCTTTTTCGCGTCTTATTTTTCACGACGAGGTTTACTGGATGTTGAATACGACCCGCCCAGACCACGGGCCATTGTACACCCCGCCGTTATTGTCGACCGTTTCCTGGTTAACTTTTTTAATTTATTTTATTGATTCTATCGGTTTTTATAGCCAATCAAAATATGTTTCATAACACGTTTCGGCGTGTCGATGTGTACAATCTAGTAATGTGAAAAAAACATCGGAATGATAAATTTAAGCACGCAAAAATACAATTTTTGACGTAATTTCTTTAAAATTCTCGCGTAATTTATAATTCGATTTGCACATCTACCATCTATTGTTATTCTTGGTTCAAAAACATGAGAACACTTCCATGTGCGTTCGGTTGCTTCGATGAAACTTCACGGCGCCGCAGGAATAACTGGTGGGCGGATTTGCGCTGTCGTATATTTACTGGAACAGCGCGCTTGGGTTCCGTCGCAAAAACGGCGGGACGCAACCGAGCATTCGGTCGTATATCTGACCGAGGCGTGAAATTAATGCTCCTTGAAAGTTAGACGCGCCAAAGAGCGCGGATTGTGTGACGTGACGCGAACTTTTATCACGAAATACGTATAATGTGAAAATCCCGACGGCGGCGGAGATGGCGGTGGCGGCGGCGGCGGCGGCGGCGGCGACGGCACTCGCATCCGTGGAATATTCTAATGTCATTAAACATTCATAAACTCGCTGTAATACCGCGTCCCCTGCGCAAACTTTATACCTGTTTCTGGTCTAAAGTAATATTAAATGTTTTTCACGATGAAAGTGAACAGTATAAAATTCAAAGGGCGCGCAGATATGTCGCGCGCGCGTGATATGAAGGCACACGATTCGTTTTATTGATAAATATTATTTCAATATTTATCAATATGGAGACCGTCATAGAAACTGCGCTGCGGAAAAAAGAGCAGTCGCGAAAAGCAAATTTACGTTTAATGACGTAAATCGAAACTGCTCTCATTGTCCGTGAATATAGAATCGCTTTGACACATCCTCCGCACAAAGAAAGAACTGTTTTAATAAAACTATTTTTTTTTTTTTTTTTACATTGTACTGTGCTTTATATGAAAAATTCACCGTATGTAAACACTCGTATTTTTCATGTGCGCAAATGTTTGTGCGTGCACGTTTTTTGCGCAAATTCACAAAGGTTTTACGCAAAATCTCGTATCAATGTAGCTTTATATGTATTAAACATGAAATTCCGCGAAGAACGTTTTATCGAACTCATTGAAATAATATATTAGCCCTTCCTTGTTACTGATGCGTCCGCGGCCAACGATGACTTTTTTATGCGCAAACAACGTCGCGTGCGCGCTTTTACATTTTTACAACGTCACGCTTTATGCGCTCGGTGTATGCAAATTATTTACTGTGCAAACACATCCCTCGTTATTTTCGCTACTAGACGGCCACGCAATATCTTTTAACTCTCCGGCAAAGTTTGTGAGAAAGAAAAAGGAGTGAGAGAGCGGGCGAGGAAGAGAGTTGCGACGCGCGTTGCACGGCAGTTCGCGCCATACGGCAGACGAGGATCGTGGATATCCGGTGTTATATATTCACGCCTCCATGCGATTGCATTTCGTCGAAATTTTCCGTACGTCCGCGTTCTCTCACCGTGGCACTGGCGGCAATGCAAAAACAACGAGCCATATCCGGCTCCGGCCGACGTCGCCCGTATATCCTGATGCGCAGGTGTAAAATTAATGCGCTTGGAAAGTTTTATCGCGGAATAAGCAAATAGTCCTCGCTTTCTCTTTTCTCTGTATCATTGTTTGGCCAAATATCCACATTTCATTAAGCATTTTTTCATGGCTTTTCAGGGTTTTATCGCGGCGTCACGTCTTTGTTCGTAATTTGATTGCGTTATATAGATACGTATCAGCATCAAATCCACAATCGGATGCATGGAATTCAGCAACTATATATCGAGCTGATAAATAACGTTTAATCGCAGTTGTTTTTATTTTTTATCTTATGTGTGTAATGGTACTTATTTATGTTGTCAAGTTTCGCTATGTGTGTTGTTTCCCCATCCCGAATAAACTGCAAAATCACTCACCGAAGCGAGCAAATACGTGGAAACATTTGCGAGAATAAAAATCGAGAGACTGTTTTCAAATGCCACGGCATGAATAAATACGATTGAAAATACTCAATCCGCCTGCGTTTGAAAACTTTAAAACTTTTGGGATTTATAAATTCCGGCGGACAAAAAAAATGAATAGGATCACTTTGAATACCCATCAGCTTATCGCTAACGCGCGGAAGCGTGCGTGCGTACGTGCGTGCGTGCCTCGTGTCGTATCACTGTCCCGCAACTTTTCGTCTGTGTTTCATTTTCGCGCCCTTCTTTCTCATCTCGCTCTCTCCTCTCTTTCCCCTCTTTGCTAACTTCGTTGCTCTCATCTCATTTCGTTTCATTTCATTCTATTTCATTTCATTTTATTTTATATCACGCGCCGCGCGACCGTTACGACGCGCGAATGCGCGAGAGCGGTAAACGACGTTTTCTCGTTTCCGTCTTCTCTTTTTTTTCCTGCATGCTCTTATTCGGTGGTTCGCGGCGGCGGAAGAACGGGACGGGATGAGGGGAGGAAAAGGAGACAGAAGAAAGTGAAGTGGGGAGCGTTAGGTTTTATTTCCCATCGTAAACAATATTTTTATTGCCGCCTCATCTTGAGAAAAACGTGGGGTGCGAAAGTATAATTCCGGGGGATGTTTGCCATTCTTGTGCATGCCGACGGCGCAGCGTGGCATGACCGAGCCGCTTCAAAGACGACGTTAACTCGTTTTCAGAAGGTTGATGTTCCGATCTTCGCGAAGTGAAGCAGAACGAGCCTATATGTTACGCACGCCTTAACTTGTGCTCTTCTTTCGCTCTGTTTTCGTTCTTCAAAATGTTCGGAGAACAGACAAACGAATAGTATGCTTTACTTTTCTCTTTATTTTCTATCTTTATGCTTTCAGTAAACTTTTGTTTTTAATCGCTGCATTACAAACATATTATCTATTAGAATATTCTGAATTTTAAATACGAATATATGAACCTATGTAAATTTAATTTCAAATGTGAGAAATTATGTAAAAACAGTCTTACAACGAATGATACAACAAAGAGAAGACAGAGATTAGATTAGACAGCGCTCTAGGAAAATCCCCTCAAGCGCAAACATTAACAAACTTAAAAATATAAAAAAGAGAAAAAAATGACAAAATAAAAATTACAAATTATTAAATAATAGATAATTATATTATAGTATTCTTTTAAAGCTATAATAAGGCTGAGAGAGAGAGCAAGAGTGAGAATAAAAATAAAATAAACAGCCGCGCGATAACAATAGCGTAAATGTATTAATTAAGATATACATTTGCTTTAAAAAAAACTTTCTTTTAAATAATTAAAATTTTTTAATGAAGCAGATGTGCCAGAAATATGTGAAAACAATGTACAGGCTTTGTGCGTTTTGTGTAACAAAACCGACCGCACATATAAAAAATGATATACTTTAGATGCTAATTTGCTGTTTATTCATTATAAAAATATATATATTTTTCAAGTTTTAATGAGAATAAAAGCACCAAATCTGCATGATATATTTCAATGCATATTATTATGTTTACATCGCATTTCGGATGTAAACAGAAACTCTTTGCCCTAAACGATCATTATGGTCGCTGATTTTCATCGTTAATCTGAAAATTTAAACGGACGCAACGGGTTAAATGGGCGATGTATCTATTTGGGACGCGCGATAGCTATGGGACTTTAATTTGGATTTAACTAACGGCGATAGAACGCCAGTTTATGGACATGCATGGATACGAGAATTAACGGCGGTGGCGACTTCGGGTGCAACCGAGACTGAAGCGTCAATCTCGAGAAAGTTTCGGGTCGTTACAGCTTGAAATTTCGCTCACGTATTCGCCAACTCTCCGCGTCCGGCTATCGAGAATCGAACACAATCAAACTGCGACGCATATAAATACATGTACATATGTATGCATGCGGGGAAGGAGAGAGAGAAAGAGAAAGAGAGATGGTGCAACGTCCCATTGCTGTACGGCGATTAGTTTGATATATTCAAATTGTCACGCAAGTTTCACCTAGCTCCGCGTTTATCTCTGTATCTCGCTTCGTGTGTCACGTCGATCCTTCCACGTGCAGTCGCCTTTCTCTTCGAAATCGATAATCGATATCGTTCGGAGAGCGAAGGTTTAATCGTGAATTATAACTCGCAAATAACTTGTTCAAATTTAAATCCCATTGTCACACATTGCGTGCGTGTACATATCTAATAATCTATGTTTATAGAAATGCGTGTATGCAAATGTGTGCGCTTGTATAATATGAAAATAAAAATATAATATTAGTAGACAGAATACAACTGGTTAAATTAACATTCAATGTGTGTGTGTGCGTGTGTGTGTATATGCGCGCAATGAAGTATAATAAAATAATGTGAATAATAAAGCAAATTCTATAACGCATCACGCAAAAGTCAAGGTTTTTTCTTCGTTGAAATATTCCGTGCTAAAAAAAACCACACACCTGATTTTTCCAAGCTAGATTCCACGATACGCAATACGATACGCGCGCAATCCTCAAGGAATATCGCGCAACATTCATTTTCTTTCAACCGTTTCTTTCGATTTTTCTTTATGTACCAGACTAGAGAAGTGGTCCGAAAGTAAGAACAGACTATAAGATGAAAGACGCGGGAAATGACAGTAATTGCTCGTTACTTTCCGATTAAAACGCTCTTGGCAAACTGCAGTAAGCTGTTCTGGCAGAAGCGAGTTCATTAGCATGCTCCTCCCCGCTCGTTGTCTATGTCATCTACATCGAGACAGTTACGGGCAATTCCGACGCCGAGAGACATCGAGGCTGACCTCTCGACGTCGACTCAAGTTAGATTCTCGTCACTTAAATACTCGATGGTGTGTGGCACCACAAACTCTGTGTGAATCATGTAACTATCCGCCACTCCCTTATTAACTAGCGAACATCTGATGCTTGTTACAGTTTGTAACGCTGCGCGGCGATCTCGGGAGGAAGACGAGAACCGTATTATTTAATCACAATTATATTCCCCCACGTTGTACCGTGTGTAATCCCGACGTATTGTACACAGTACTTAATGTGTGCCTTTTATGGTGCGACAGCTCGTGTATTTTGGGTTCAATCGTGATGAAAACGAAGCTTAAAGAAGACACATACCTTTTTTTTTTTTTATCTTAAAACAAACATGCCGTCGTACCGGGGCCATGTGGCGACCATTACTTCGTGACTACGTCCGAGAAAAACTCGCCTCACAACGTGTTCGAGCACTGCCAAGCTGCTCGACGAAGTTAGTCTATAACATATAACACACAAGCTCAATTTTTATTTATTGAAAACAATAGCACTGTAAATTTTTATGTACTTTTGAATAAAAAAGAATATCTTCAATAAAAAAATATCGTGAGGTTTTATTATTTTGCGCGTTTTATCGAAGATGCTGCGGTATGAGTTTATGTTGTTTTTATTTTTATACGTAACCATCACGTTCACTTTGTCAGTGATTCATGACATTTGCCAGAAAGTCTCTTTTTTTCCGCGTCCCAGATGGCGGAAGAAAAATCGAATAGTGCGTAAAGCGATGGAGAAAAAGTACGTAATTAGACGGTTACGGGGAAAATGAATTCTTTCCGGCGGAACGATTAATTCAAACCGGAAGAGAAGGAAGGCGGGGGTTGGGGCATTTCTCGTTATACACACACACACACACACACACACACGTATGTGAAGAAATAAAGTTTTTCCATATTACATATGCTACTTTAAATTCACCGCATTTGTGCAAAGTCTGCAACATTACGTAGCAGGTGAACTATGTTTCCATGATAGATAAAAAAAAAAAAAACATAAGTGGTCGAATCGGTCTTGTATGAATATTACATCGCGGAAGGAATGGTATTCCGGCTCGCAATTGCCGCGAAAGTTATTCACGGATTGAAAATATTCATCGTCTCTGATTCTCTGTGTTTTCCCCCATGAATACATATTCCTATAGATTCGATTTAATCTCACAAATAGCCATTTTTCGATATTTTCGCATCTCTCCGCATTTTTCTCACGCGCCTTTTTTTCGTTTTTACCGCTCTTTTCAATCCTCATCTTTACATTTCACGGCGTTTCAAGTCCGTGACTAAAGCCGGCCGGGCAAATCGCAAAGTTCATCGGTGGCAGGTTGAATCGGCCGTATTTATTCAGCAGCCAAACCCTCCGCGGCCACTCGGAGATAAGACTCTTTTCTTGATTCAGCGACGACCAGCGCACGTTCGCACGGGACTAGGTAGATAGGTATATCCTGACCTCGATCTCCTTTTGCAAAATCTCTCTCATCACGAGATAGAGAAAGAGACAGAGACTCACGCCTAGAGCACTTGGTTGACGCATCGCACCGTAACAGCCAGAAGCGACGTCGCTATCCGATAAATCATCTTTTTTAAACCGTCGTTCTCTCTCTCTCTCTCTCTGTCTTTGATCTCGGCGATGCATAATTTGCTCGGGAACGAATTCAACCGTGATAACGGCCCGTTATTTCTCCGTACACGCGTTTCCACGGACGGGCAAACGTCCGTAGAAGTTGGCACACGGTAACATTGCGCTTGGCGATGTAGCAACTAGAAAGCTCATTACCCGAGCAAATAGAGAGACAGAGATAAGAGTGCAGATAGAAGAACGGCCGTCTCTTCGTACGATGTCTCTGGCGTCTGTATCTTACTTTTCCACGTAATCAGCCGGTTTACGATTAAATGCGAGAATGTATTTAAAGCGATTTGCGTAAGTATGTGCGCGCGGACATTGATCGAGCACATTGTTTTTCGTAAAAGTGACGACTTTCGGTTAAAGAAAATATAATTCGACGAATACTCTCCGGAACTATCGAATGCTCGCCGTGGCGATTATTTTCGCTCGCGTTGCTTCCTATAAGAAACGGGGGCTGTATATTTCACGGTGTCGTGATTCGAAGCACTGCGCTATCGAATCGGGCGAGCGGGTATCAGCTCGCTTCTCTCTTTCTCTCTCTCTCTCTCTCTCTTTCTCTCGTGCTCGACCTCCCGGAGACGAGTGTTGGGATCCGACCGGTCGTAAAAATAAATCTGGGACTCATAATCTGTTTGAGGGGATAGCGCTTTTCTCGTTCGGGCGACGGGAGACTCCCGCGATAATATCGCGGAGAGAGAAGTTCGCTCTTCGTTCTTTCCGGAACTTCGCTGCATTCATCGCTCGCCTTCTCTTCTCGGATCTTTCCTTTGACGATTTTTCCTGAAAGCGATTGGCTGCCTCTCGCAAACGCTTACGTTGAACGTTTCGAAATACACACACACACACACACATACACACAATGTGTTTGTGAATCTAGTTTGCGCGACGCCCGTAAACCTATACACGAACGACGGCGCGATTCAATTATATTATCATGACGTGCTGTATGTTGTAACATGTAGCGTGGAAAACCGAAAATCGAAGGTCCTCGTAAAAATATACTTAACGTAAACGAGATCTCTTGATGGTGCGTCACTATTGGATCGCCGACAATAAAAAAAACTCGAAAATTCACACCAAAAACGAAACTTTACCGACCCTCGAAAGCATTCTCTCGCTTCATCGGTGTATCGGGTCGCTTCGGTTCGGGTCAGCTCGACACAACTTCGTCCGTGCACGTACACACGCTACATACACACGTGCGTATACACGGGTTCGCAAGCTGGCCACCGGATGAAGGGTCGCTCTCTTTCTCCTGTGTCACGTTCAGCAGAACGAAAAGTTTCATACGCGCTTCATACGACGCGAAATAGAACGTTACGTCATAGCGTTTTCGTGAGTGGTCGGTCGGTCGGTTTTTCTTTTTCTCCGCATCGCATTTTCCACTCTCGCTTTTATTCTTATTTTCCTTCTTTGTCATCTTTTGTTTCGCATTTGTCACCGCTGCTGCTCCTGCAAACGACCGCTCATTTTCCTAATGCGACATTTCCCTGATAGCGGTGCGCGAAACGAGCGCGGATCCGTCGATGGTCGTGATTACACGCGGCGGGAACGAGCGAGAGCATCACTCCATGTTTATGATAGATGATGGAAATGTTAACGAGGTTTCACTAGAGACCTTGTTTCGCTAGACCTTGTCTCAACTAGACAAAGTATTATGACGGTGAATTTACCTACACAGTGAAAGGTGATATCCTATCTAAATATCAATTTTAACTTTCTCCCAAGAGAAACAAAAACAAAACTAACGTTGCTCTTCAAATTAATTTCTTAAGTCAATTATACGTGAAAGTAGTGTATGCAATTTTGGCACTGTGTAAGTAGAATTTATGTAACAAAATGAAGTATTTCTAACTTGAAAATAAGATTCTTCGCATACATCATGTTTGGGTCTGTGCCAAGATCAATTGTTAAAAATTGCGCGTCCTATTATTGCATCTATCAACTCTCGTGGACTAATATGTGCGTCTTTCTGTGCATTTAGTTCGACGGCATTTATGATGAAATTCTCCAATTACGGCACAGCAAAACGGGATAGTTAAATTAATCGATACGCAGCAACGAATTATTATTACCAAGTAATGGTGGCGATGGTGTGTCGTGTAGGCAGCATAAGCTTTCCAATTATTTTGGTCTAGTGCATGACAACTGAAGCGTCGAACCTTTCATCTCCCTTAACTGATACACCTGGGACCTTGTTAGTACCTGTCCGTCAATCTATCGATTAACGCGCCGCCCACGTTTTGAAAAAAGAAATGATTAATATCAAAATGACAAGCGACGATGAGCTCGATCGGTGCGGAAAATAAACGAGGAGACTTGTAACGTATTCTGGTATGATACTGACTGTTTCTCAGTTTACCATATCGTGTTTATCGCGGCGAAAACACGTGACAAGGGCGATTAACGAGGCGTGTGCGCGCCGGCGATTATTTGATCTTCATTAACAAAGGGCCAGACTAAACAACAAAGTCTGAACGGTGTGATTCGAAACACGTGTATGTGTTGCTTATGCACACACGTTGGTATCTGCCGCGTGTCGTGCCCGCCAGAGATATATATATATATATATATATATATATATATATGTGTGTGTG
>QVOA01017644.1:0-27445 GCA_014825685.1 Pseudomyrmex cubaensis | reverse complement strand
ATATATATATATATATATATATATATATATATATATTAAGGCTTATATATATATATATATATAAGCCTCTAGAAACATGTTTGATATGCGCGCGAACATTATTGCGACTCAAATCTGTACCTATGTCGAAACTCATTATCTATATATTATCCATATATAATTAATTATGTATATATTAAAAATTTTAATTTTTGTCGTAGAATATACAAGATCTTATCGAGATCGTTTACGTCGTGAATTAGCGTGTCTAGCGTCGTGTTTTTCGGCGTTCGGTCTGTCGAACTTATAAAAATAACGCAGCGTCTATATATTCGATGTAAGCGAGCACGAGGGGCGAGAAAAGCAACCCCTTTCTGACATTACACAGCCAATTGGCCACCCTACCGCTTCTTGCGCCCCTCTCTCTGGACGCGCTTTCAGTCCGCTTAATTCCTCGTCATCAATTTGGCACATTCTTTCGCATCTCAAAGCGCCCGGTCACTCCACGTGTAACGTGCGATTATCCCGGCATCTAAAATAAGTCAGCGAGGTTTACTCAATTTTACGTAGCAGCGCATGCTCTTAAGAAAGATTAAAGGAAAATTGCACGAAAGTAAAAAGTTTTTCAACCGATTTCGACGGGTCTTTGTATCGTTAGCTGTGTGCGTTCTCGCGTCTCGATGATCAAAACGACAAACACTAACAAAAAAAAAAAAAAAAAAAAAAAAAAAAAAAAAAAAAAAAAACCAACTTGTGTTCGTCGATTGCGATCGCATAGATGTAATCGCTTAAGACGGAAATAATTATTCATTCGAGCGCGCGGCGTTTTACGGACGCTCGCGCGGATTTAAACAATTCGGGTTCCGATTCCGCGTTGTATCAAAATTCCTCGTAAACTCGAATCCAGGTCTGACACGTATACGTTTCGACGCTTCTCGCGATCTCACAATGAAAACCGAGGGCACCGAAGGGCGGGGGATAATCCTCCGGCAAAGCCGCGGTTCGCGTGTGTGCGCGCTGCGCGCTGTGCGGACGAACGCGCGTACGTTTGCACGTGTACGTATCGGGGGGTCACGGGTTCTGACCACGATACGGATGTGCCCCTGCCTTCTTCCTGTGCCACGACCATGTTCATGTTCTGGCATTCAACGGAATAAGACCGCATGTCTCCATTGACCGCTCCGATCTCTCGATCCACGGTCGCTCCTTTAACTGACTATATCGAAAATATTATACCGATGAAAACAGCAACATCGCGAATACGTGATTCGCAAAATACACGCTCGCCCGAGGTGCGGCAACGAATAATCAAATCTGACGGGATTAACTTAAATGTAACGCGTTTTCTTTTATCTCTGTTAATTAATAACTTAAATACATTGAATATACATTCTCCATTCTTCGCATATCTTGTTATTACAAAAATAACATCGAACAGACGTGTCAGCTTGATATATTCTACAAGTAATGTGAAAAGAACGATGATAATGGCATTGCGTTGTGTTACAGTAATAAAACTCGACATGTATTATGTATTGAAAGAATGCGCTTTTCTATTATATTTCACCGTAAACCGTGTCGAAGTGAATCATTTTTACAAATTTCACAGTTACACATTTTACCGACTCGCGTACAGCGCTATACAATGTCTTGAAAAAAGAGGACATGTCCGACGAACAAATTGCGTGCATTCAGAGACGCATTATCCGCACAGATGTATTTCAGAAGAGAAGACTGGGATTAATCCCATAATGACGTTACTCCGAAATACGTGAGGCATACGATTATTCATTTTCGTAGCTTGTTTTCGCGGAAGGAAACAATGAATTGAATTACAGGATACGCAAAAAAATTTAAATCTACTTTTCATAATTCTCACCGCTCAAATTATACGTCAAAGAAGCAAAACTAATATACGCAGAAATAATAGCAATTACGAGCAATACACAGAACAATAACAATAAACAGAACAAAATAGTGTGAAGACTGAAAAAAAGAAAAGATCTTTAAACTACGTGTAGAATTTTAGGTTGAACGAAATTTTCTCTGTAGCCATCGATATACGTCGATCCGAAGCGCGAAGAGGCAAAACGAAGTTTTGAATCGATTAATACACGTTACACAAACGTTAAGCCGCGCACAAGCTAGTCGGTGTTGAAAAAAATAAATAAAACAAAAAAATACCGTTTGAAAAAAAAAAGCTCGCGATCTAAAAATTTTTATGCTGCCGCGACGCAGCTCTTGCATTCTGATACTTGAAAACACGTCCTTGCAACGCTGCACGCACGGGCGCCACGTGTGTACTCGAAAGTGCGTCGGTTCGTGTAGGTGTGCGTGCACGTTTGAAGCACGCATGGTCACGGTATTTGACCACCCCAGCTCCCGGAATGATTGTAATCCATCTATCCGGCCACCGAAGCCGATATATCAAACGCAGGTAGAGCTCGCGGTCCTCTTTCCGCGCTCTTTTATGTTGCCTTTTTATGCGGTGCGGTCTTTTGTTTTCCCCGTGAATATTGTGCGGAATGTCTGAAACTTTTTGACACGCAGCCGAAGTGCGAAAATGAATTGGGGAGTCGTTTGGAACGGAAAAGTCAATGTGCCATTTTATAAAATTCGCAACATTTATTAAGTTATTGATTAATTAATTTGTGAGTCAATGAGAAGCGACGATTCGGCGCTCCATACGCGCGTATTAAAAAAAAAAAGAAACCGTATGATTTTCAAAACTTCAAAAAATCAATATCAGCTGATAGCGAGAAGCCGTGCCACGTCACACGCTGCGTTACTTCGTCTTTTGTTGCTAAGAGATTGCACGAGGTAAGCTATTTTTTCTTTGCAACTGAAATTCTGATTGAATTGAATATTTTATCCACGCCTACGGAATCCGGATCGTCGCTTCCCACGTGCTCATTTACTTCACATAAATTAATTAAATAATAAATGTTACGAATTATTTAAATGGTACATGACTTTTCTGGTTTAAATAATCTATAATTTACTTTCGCCCTTTAGTTGCGTCAAAAAGTTAAAACTTTCTGTATAAAACAAATTTAAAACTTAGAGAAAAAATTTTAAACAGAGAGAGAGAGAGAGAGAGAGAGAGAGAGAGAGAGAGAGAGAGAGAGAAAGAAAGAGAGAGATTTTCTCTTTTTATTTAAAAATAAATTGTACGTGTGTAGTGTGTCTTCAAAATATCGTTTTTCACTACGTAAACTTATACGACGCGTTCGCAAATCGAAATAACTCTTGCCGATCGAATATTGAAGAATACTAAAACAAGTTCACACGCATATTGCCAATTGAATTGTAAATTCGGAGTATCCTCGCGGCTTTCTCCAAGTGCAAATCCTCCGAAATCGGCGATCATTGCCCGGCGACAAGATTGTATCTGTGGCTTTCTAATCTTTCGCTCTTACCATGTTTTGCACTTAAGAACGGCGGATATCTGACGTTACGGTCGGCGACAATTTACGTAACGCGATCGCGAACGCATCAATCCGCGGATTATCTCTGTCACAAAGAGGGAACCAATTATCGCACGGTTGTATCGCGGCGCGGTTCGATATTTTGATAAGAGCGATTAGAATGTCGCAGATTAATGTGGGCCACATTTAATTCCGTTTCGCGTGATGACCGCTGAAAGATAGCGAAATTATCGCGCGCGATGAAAACAGATAATGGATCTCGTTAAATTTTGGTTAAGTAGATTTGTGAATTGTTATTAATACACAACGCTGTATGTTGTTATCTGTGCGATCACAATCGAAAAGACGTTGTGAGAATTTCGTAAGAAAATAAAATTAAAAAAAAAAAAAAGAAAAACAAAATTATATACCGCATTAACCGTTTTCGAAAAGTACAGCTGTGAAAGCGTGAGGCAAATCGAACTGGCGCGGAGCGAGTTTTTCCTGACGTGGCGCGCGGGGTTAACGCGGCATTCGAAGAATTAATAAAGACGAGAGCGAGAGACGAGCGCTTTGGTAATTTACGCGCGTCAAACTCCGCCGCAGAAACCACGATGACAAGATGAGCGAGAGAGGAGGATCTATTCGTGCGAAGGGGTCGCGGATTTTTTTGATGAGTAGAATTAACGTCGCAAAGAAGAAACGACGTCGCGCGGACTCTGGCAGCTGACGTAAGATATATATACTCCGAAAAGGACCACGCGTTCAATTGGCCGAACATTAAAAGAGCCCGTCATCGCGATTCGGGGCCTTACGTAAGCTCGTTGTGCGAGACGCGTTAGCTTGATCCGCAGTTTAACTTGTGTGGAATTTCAAACGACGCCTCGTCCCTGAGGGAATACGGAGAGGATCCTGCCGCTTGGTCAACGATTAAGGTTATCGCGTTAACGGGAAACACACACTAGCAGGAAACGTCGCTGCGTATCTCCGTTACACCCGGTAGATAAACTGATCCGTCGATAAACGGCCCGAGCCGGCGTACGCGTCGCACCGCTGGTTAATTATTTACCATTCCATTTTTACTGTCTCCCCACGGTCCACGCGATTTCAGACACGACACACGGTGAAACACGTTCATGCGAATTCGCACGAACCGCTCGTTCGAGATCGAACGAGCAGAAACTCTGCCGCCTCTCGCAGCGCAGATAAAGATAACGCGCATCGCGGTAGTGATGGCTGTAAAAATATTACGATGAACTGTATTTTGAGTTATTACGACGATATCTTATCGATTATTTGTGTTGGGATTAGTAATTATTCGACAGTGCAGAAATTACTAGTAGTCGAAAAATCACACGCGCTTACATTATAATCTTTTTTACGCGTTTTATTTCTTAGCTACTTCTATCGGCTAAACATTTCATTCGCTCGTACAACATCCCGTTTAAAAAATTGACGATACGTATCTAACGTTATCGTTAAAAAATTAATTAAAACAAACATCTGCGAGTTGCAAATATAAGAAGTTACTACTTTTCATCGATAATCGCGCGAGCGAATATTTTGAGAACAACGTTTCTCGGACGAGAAACTTCTGGATCGCGTCTATACGGAGGCAGCATCTTTGGATTCAGCGGGAAGGCCGAGCGCGCATTTTCATGCGCGCGAAGCGGCGAAAGCCGGATCGATGAACGAACCGAAATTCCTGATTTTACGACAAGAGCGTCGTAACCCCTCGCACGTCACAGCGGAGTTACCGCGATATCACTTGGGGCGTTAGCCGGATAAGCCGCTAACCCCATCCACCTGTTGCCCCTTCTTACACGCTCCCGCTTTCGGCCCTGCCGGCGTTCATCTTCATTCCTCGCGTGGAAACGAGCCGAGGGGACTCTCGTTGTCCTCGTCCAATTCAGGCGGACCCTCGGGGCCCCCGTCACTGCGCTCGTCTCTTTTCCGTCACCGACGGCTGTGGCTCGCCTTTTCGTCCGTCTCTTTCTCGCTCCTCTTCGCCACCTTCGAGCGTCCCGCTCTTCCTCTCGCCGCCTCCTCCTTTCCTCCTCTTTCATCTTCTTCTCGCTCCCGTTCCAGACCCGGGTCTTCAGCGGTCTGACGTGTTTTTTGCGAGTGCATACCTCGAAGCAGCTCCCGAAACAGTAGCCGGTACCCCCGGTACAGTCCAGGCAAGTGAAAAAATCGCCGGCCGATCCTTCGATCGTTAGATCGGCGAAGCGCGTCGCGTAGAGATTATTAAAAACCGCTTGTTTCTCTTTCAACTTAAACTCACAGACAAAGGTTATATAGAAAAGGTATATTCAAAGCATATATTTCCCGACTTTTAAGTAAAAGGAAAAGCTGAGAGTTCAGGGTCCAGTTATTTTGAAGGAGATAATTTAAATACAAAATGACGAATGCGCTGCGCAATCTGTTTGGATAAGAATTAAGATTGTTATCTCGTCTTGCACACAAGAGACAATTACTATAATCCTGTGGTCATTGTCGATATATATTATTCAAGGCTGCTCGCCATAGCGCGCGAGCAAACGCGAGTGTACACCAGCTGATAAAATTCTGTAATTTCGTAATTAAATAACGAGGTTAAATTATTCGCGAAAAAACGCTGATTGCGAGCGAACACGAACGCGGCAGGAAGCCGCGAAGGATCACGAAGGGTTAAACGGCCGCCGCCTCGCATCTCGACTCGTTTTCTGTCGCTTACGCTCGTGTATATATATTCTACGGAGGCGTCATCGACGATCCGATCCAGTTTCCAGACGACGAAAACCATCGCGCCGCGGTGCATTTCGCACATCGGCAGCCAGCGGCGGCGGCGGCGGCGACGGTGGTGTAGGATTGTCGCATTCTGGGCCCAGTTGACCCCAGTTGACACCGTGGACGGCTTAGCCGTTAGTGTTAAGTTCAGTTCACTCATACATAAATCTAAGTCCGCGCTTATGCCTTAGCCTGGCCGCCGCGGGGAATTGAGCACGTGCTCAGATTTCATCGGCGACGACGCTTAGATCATCCGGCTCGTTCGGGCCAGACCGAAACGTCGCAGATTCGACCGCGTTTAGGCGACGCTCCCACCCGTGAATTGACGCCGAAGGCTTTTTTAATCGCTATATTAATGTGCCAATAGCGCGTACTTAATCTGCGCTTGATTTCAAAAACAAAAAAGAACGATCGTTGTCGATTGCTTCTCTCATGAATATATATGTAGCAAAAATTACTATTATAAAAGAAAAGAAAGAAAAAGATAAAGTTAAAAAGATTGTTTGTTAGACAAATTAATTAATTCTTTCAAGACACATTACATTAATAAAAATCTGATGGAAATTGTTATTTGTGACGCGGAGTAATGCTAAGATATTATATTTTAAGAGTTGAAGAAATGCAACAACACACGCGAAACATTAATTGTTCATAACGCTATCGCTTTTCGCATTAAGAGCTGCTTTTCTGCGGAAATGTTTAGAAAAAAAAAAGTTACTCGGCTGTTAGAAGCAGAATATGCCGGGGAATTTTGTCTTCAGAGATTAAGACAAGGAGAGCGTAGGATTTATATTACCCCGCGGCAGTTACCGCACTCAGGTGGGATTACACACAAACGAGCGATGAAATAAGCATCAAAATAATTTACATAATGCGTTCTCGTACGCGGAAAACAATTTTTGCTCTGCAACTTCGCTGAAGACAGTATGTAGAAGAACTGCAGAAAAGTAATCTGTCAATATATGTGCAAGTCACACATGCTTCACGATATTAAAACTTTTTGCTTTGTATTTTCACAGAGATAATTTTTTATTTTAGATAGAGCTTATTAAATTATTATCTTTCTTTTTTTTCTCTCTTTCTCCCTTCGTATAATATGTAATATACGTCTATATATATTTATATATATATATATTTTTATATATATTTTTTTTTTCATTTTTTCTTAATTTTCTTTTTCGTGATATCGACATAAATATCTACTGATAAATACTGATATGATTACGCAACTATTATAGATTTTGTTCGAAATCTCATTGAGGGGAGTAAATGTGCTTAATCATGTGCTAAATCCGCAATTACAGAGCCAAGCGTTGGCGTTGACACACAAGGCCTCGCCACCATCAAGACCGAGCAGCGTGTCCTCACTGCCGAGGAGTCCTCAGTCCCAGCAGTCTCAGCCACAGAACACCCCACAGCCCCCTTCGGTGCATCCGCTACAGTCGCAGACACCTCTCAGCGCACCCCAGACACCGTTTTCCGCGCACAATCAGCATCCGAAGCAAGAAATCAGCGCCAGTCCCAAGCAGGAGGGCTTTGATCTCAGCAAATCCGCCTCCAGCACAGGTAAGTTGTCTCATCTCTAAAGAGAAACACATGCACAGAAGCATTTCTCTGAAATAGAAGCAGGACTTACAATCGCATTAATCTCCAACGGAACATGTGTCTCTTGCACTTTGCATATAATTAAACACTTGTCTCTGAGATCGTTTATATTTTCTCAAATATTTATACAATATGTTTTACATTAGTTACATTTTGTCAATTTTGTTTTGTTCCCCGCAAGTTCACATGTACACAAACTCTACTCATTACCTCGGTTTGCGTTCTGGATTTCCTGCGACCGTAAATCGGTCGGACGAATTAAGTTTTAACCCTTTAACGAGAGACGGGAACCGTGTGAAAACAGCTTTAGCGTCTTTATACAGCGCTAAAACTCGGGGTGGGATTACCGGAGTGACAGTAGCAAGGAAAATGTGGTAACGATGCATTGATGTGTCACGTCCGTTAATGTACTTGGTCGAACGGAAGTGGCATTAATCGTCGTCACCGTCATACGTCCGGTGAAGGTCGATATGACTTTCGGTGCAATAAATACAAGAAACCAAGTGAGAGAAAAAACAACAATTGCGAGCGGAATCTCTTGATTAAGGTTTACGTCCACTTCGAGTAAAAAGTAACAAAATCTAGAGAGTGAAACTGATACGCATTTTTGTTATCAATTTTATTGCAAATAGCACGGTGCGATCAGGATAACAATAGAGTGTAAACTTCGTTTACGATATTTTTCTACTAAGAATTGTTGTATTTGTCTAGAAATAATAAATTATAAAAATACGCAGAATGAACAAAAATGTTTCCTATAACACCAGTCCAGAAACAACTCAATGTCGCGCATAAAGTCCGTTTCCGTTTCAAATGACGAAGACGTATATACCCGATGGAGGTCGCGCGAGAGGGATCGTTAAAGCTCGTAAACGAGATAGACTATCGGCGGAATTTCCTTGATCCCCGATAATGCGGTGGAAACAATTTGTACGCGTCCGTTTTGCAGCGCAAATTAAAAAGCATGAATGGAGATACGAACCTTTTCATCGCGCGTTCAGCAAAATCAATAAAAAGTTAAATATTTAAAGGTTAAAGGTAACGCGCGCGAGACCGCAAGGGAGACAGAATTAAAAGTGTCCTTACGTCATGACAAATTTATTTATACAATTTTGTTTTGACGATCGCACACAACGTATCCGATAATAACAATTCATTAATTCCCTCGAAAACGAGAAACGTCGAATCCTCTCGAAATCAAATTTCTACGATTATTTTCAATTATCTTCAATTATTGAAATTACGATGTGATAACTGAATTTATGGTCACGGTATTGTGTGAACGGGAGAAGAGGAGAGTTTTACACTTTCGTCTAAAACCAACTCCATTCGTTTCCACATATAGCTAATTCAATAAACCGTAACCATTTATTTTCTTCGAAAAATAAACGCTCTTTACGACGCGCGCGCATATTTATTTTATAACAGACGTATCAAACACGAAACGGCGTGTACATTGTATCCTCCTTTTCACGTATTCCACTTTTCCCGCAAAATGGACGAGAAGTTTCTACAAAGCGAGGGGAGAGCCAGTCGGCTTTATTCCCGCGCTGGAATAAAGCCGAAGGGACGATCATAATTGAATTCGCGGTTACGCGTATCTTTGCCTAATCTGTCATTTGTGTTGCGCGTTGTGTTGCAAAACTTGTGTGCCTTTCTCTCTCTATATATATATATTTCATCTATTGTTTGCTTTCCCTTATCCCGAAACATATTGCCGCGGAAAAAAAAGAAATCAAAATACATACGGTAGCGTCACGACACGTTGCCGAAAACCGGCGTTCGTTTCTTTTATGAATCAGAAAAGACTAACTTCGTCGAGAAATCCGTTTAGGAATTCTTAAGAGGAGATTGTCGATCCGTGACGAGATGCGAGGACCATGCAAGAATGCAGAGAGAAGCAAGAGTACATATTTGCTTTTCCAGCGTCGTTCCACGAACAGTGGGGGTGAAAGAGAGAGAGAGAGAAAAGGATGGCGCGACGCGATAGGGGATGCGGGTGGACAGAAGCACGCACTTCCTAAATCTACGGATTTCGAGAATCCTCCTTAAATCTCCGTGCGTCACGCTTAAATCCTTTCCCATCCCGCGGACGGGATCCTTTTTCTGTCTCTTCCCGGTTCTTATCTCCACCTTTCTTCGACCCCGGTGGTATTTTAAATCCTTCGAATTCCCAAAAGCGCGACCTACTTGTTTCGTACCCCGTGAGTTACGCAATAAACTTTCGAATTGAGAGAAAATGCTGAGTAAAATAATATACAAATATTATTAAAAGTGCAATAAAATAAAAATGTATATTGCACAATTTGATGTTTATTAATTACACGTTCGTTTTTAACGCGATCGAGTGTGTGTGTGTGTACACAGAGTGAAAAATACGCGTCCCAGAAACTGAAGGAAGGCTTAAAGTACACACGTATTCGAGAATAAGTCAACGTCTCGCTTTTTCTCACAAAAAAAGATTTGATTTCCACATCGGCGTGTATCACACAAAGGTGAACTGAAGAAAGACGAGATTGTTTGTCCCCTTTTAGTCTGGGAGCCGTAAGCGTCAGCTTGGAATTAGGATAATCGTCCGCGTGTGTTCCGTACGGATTTACCTGGACGTCTATATGCGCGTATCCGTGTGCACGGTGAGACGGAGGGAAGGAAGAGGAAGGCGGCGGCGGCAGCGACGACGCGAGGTGCAGCCGGAGGGGAGGATATTGTGACCCTTACGAACTAATCCGGATTAAATTCGAATCCCTGGCTATGCGGCTAGGCGACCTGCGAACATCCACCATGGCGTCTTGCGCCATACGATCGGTCTCGTTACGCCATTTAACACGATCTCCCCTCAGAAGATAGCGACCTTTTGTTACGTGGTGGATCGTCTTTAAATTGCGTTCTCGTTCTCGTCAATGGACAAAGTGACAGAGAGTAAAAAAAATCTTGATGTTCATCGCACAAAGGCGATCTCTGAACTCGACTGAACACATACAATCGGAAGCTATGTTCACACTTTCAAGTGGAGAGAACACTTACAACGAGAGTTCGGCGTGTCATAAATTTTCGAGCCGGAGTTTTGTAAATGTTACTTTAATCCAAACGCAAACCACCCTATTTTTCGTGCGCCCAGAAAACAAATCGAAACAATCATTTATGCGTAAAACAACGGAGTTTAACTTGTTTTAATTCTCAAAATTACTCCCCTATTTAGAAAAACACAATGAAGAGAATTATATGTAGAATATGTAGATAATAATATAAACGCAATGGCGAAAATATTTAACGAACATATTTTTTTACACAAATAAATTTATATAACTTTTTAAACTGGATTTGCAAAAAATCATGAAAATGGTCCTTTTTTCTTTAATCCGGATGCGAGCGCGTGTCCGATCACAAAGCATCGAAAAATATTTTTGTAGATGGAATGTACATATATATATATATATGTAAATACATGGCGAAATTGGACATTTAACAGTTAGAAAATGTGTGCGTGAAACAAATGAAAGAAAGATAGACAAGAAAATTCTACGGTTTTCTGTTATTATATACATATTGTGTAATTGATATTCTTTAATAATATAATGCAAATCGGTATAGCAAAAAAAAAAAAAAATCGGTTATCTTCTTTCACAATCCGAGAATAGTTTTCTCAAAAGAGACTCCCCGTATATGTTTTAGCTTTCAACCTGACCACACGTTAAGCCAAAGGCAAAATCGATATCATAACTCGCGGAAAGCAATCGTGGGTCATATTGCGGATGGATATTTCTCATGTATATATACACGTGTGGACGCGCGTATATATTCCTGTTCCTACTGTTCTTACGTCCGAGTTCTTACTACTTTATATCGAGCTGGATTTTAGACATAACAAAGTCTTACTCCCAGTCAAAAGAACATCGGCGAAGTGTGTAACCATTTTCTCAAAGTATATGAAAATATATGTCACTGTATTATATCATGCATGGTGTCTTTTGCATTTTAATCCGCGCGCTCGCTGACCAATTTTGAATAAACTCTCTCAAGTTGATCAAAATTGTTAACGCTACAAAGAGAAATTCAACAAATTTATTTAGACAATTGCTCAAAATATATTATTCTAAATAATGCGTAGATAAACAAATAGTGTGGAAATTTGTTTGAATTTTTTGATTTTCGACAAACTCGTTGTAAATGAATCGTCGGTTTTACTAAAGTAATATCCCCTTGAATCGCCGCTGTTTGGCACTCCTGTGTGTGTTCTCTCCAAGCTTACATCTTGCCGACAACTTATCGAGAGAGAAAGAGACACAGAGAGGAGAGAGTGAAGAAGGGAGAGAGATTTTATCGATTCTATACAAAATTTAGGAAGATTTTCGAAAAAAAACACACCCTGCCAAACCAGATCGAAATGGTGCTAAAAGTCGGCGCTTTAATCGGATAGCAGGAATTCGCCAGGCTGACGAACGCGTACTTCCAGGTACACCCTGTAGACAACGCTCGGGCGCTGTCGGTGAAGCGCACACAGGATACGTCGAGCGAGGGAAGCGCGAGGTGAGGGCGGGAGGGAGGGGGGTTAGGATTAGCTGAGTTGTGTGCGTTGGATTTTGGATTTGGACGGCGGGCGGCGCACACACGACCAATAATCCCGGATTAATCCCGGGACTCACCTATATGCGCGCATACACACATACACACACACACATACAACGAACGCAAACGCGCGAGCGCATACGTGCAGTCCGGTCAAACCCAGTGACGCAAGTACACGTGAGTCGTTCGTATGTGTATGTTACGTATGTGTGTACGAGCACCCTTGCGTTTGACACACGTACACTAGCACACGAGAGAGAAAGAGGGAGAGAGAAAGAGAGAGAAAGAGAGAAAGACAGAGCCGAGAGGGAGAGGAAGAGAATCAGACCGGAGCCACTAAAGGATTTGGCCACACGCATACACACGAGGGCGGCTCGCACACGTACACGCGGCGCCCAAAGATAATCCCCACGAATACAGAGTCCGGATAATCCCCGTGCAGGGCCGCGTATACGGCCCGCTTTCTGTCCCGTATGCGTGCACACGTACGCGCGCACTCATACGCGGACCGTGGATGATGGTTCGTACAAAAGGGCGGTCGAGAGGCTGCCGGGGGCAGCGGCGGGAGGACTATGGCAGAGCACACAAGGTTTAGAGGCTAAGCGGCTCATCCCCCGGGAAGCTTTACATCCCGTCCTGATACGACGGGAATTCTACGAACGATTCGAAAGATATTGTGCCTGTGTGTTAGCATCTCTCTCTATATATGTATATGGGCGCGTTCGCGAGCTGCATCGGCGAGATATTGGTCGGCGCGAAAGAGATCTGGAACAAGGCGCGCTTTGTCGCGCGGATGATGGAAGAATGACGAGAAAACGCGGCGCGGACGTCGTTCGCGTTGGCGCGAAACCGGTCTCAAGTATATAACTCGCGAGAACAAACTCGCGGGAACACGTCGAGTTACATTGAAAAGAAACATGGCTCGATTTTATAACAAATTTTTCGTTAAATTTGTTCTTTATTTAAAACAAAAACAGTTTTTTTTGTTTTGCTCAAGTTTGCATAAGGCTCCCAACTACTACGTGCGCTTATCTAAATAAATGTTTGCACAGAGTTCCGTCCTCAAAATTGCGCTGAACGTACAGCATCCCGGACGTGCTTTTTTCAACCGGTCCTCTCTCTTTTTCTACGTTCTCTTTATGAAAGAAAAATTCCGAAAGATACGGACGGGTCGTTTGGTTTATGGCTATAATCTTAATCCCAGATTAAACGATATACGGGATTTGTATAATCCCGCCATTTTGTCTCTGTGGCGCACCTCTCGGGATTAAAGAGTCTAAAATCTAACGGCCTCCTCCGCGACGATAAATCTGCGGATTCTGACCTTGGATTACGTAATGCCGAATACACGGCGCGTTGTGTGAATAAATGCGACTCGTTAAAAGAAACAGGTTTAACGTCTTCGCGTCTGACTTTTCAGCGTTTTCCCGACGCGACCGCGCGAGTGCTTGTAATAAAGATACAAGGCGGGATTTTTGGGATTGCGCGCGCGCCCGTGCGAACGCTTTATCACCGACAAGTAATATCAAGGTTCGCTGGCTTTGAGCCTTTTGCACACTCCTATTAACAAAACTCTGATTATCACCACGCGCCGTTGTCGCTTAATCCCGGATTATGCGCGCCGCGCGCTATATAGCGTCAAATAAATTATATATACCGACGCAACGACAAGCCGAAAACTTGCGTCGAACATAGAAATAACGGGTTACGTCGAGGATTCAGGATTAACGGTACGCGTATCAATGGGACTTCGCGTTGCGAAAACGTTAATAATCTACCGATACAATCATCGCGTTTATAGTTGCAAAAAGAACGAACTTTTCTTGAGAAACGCTATTTTTATTAAAAAATTTCCTCTCTTCTATTTCCGGATACACTCTCGATTACAAGATGCAGTAGCCTGCTTTCGAGCAAATTTAAATGATCACGTTTAATTAGACAGTAATCCGTACTGTATTTTTTCTTCTTGAAAAAATGCCATCAGTCGTATTGTCTGAATATTATGTTTTTAATATCAGATAAGGGCATTTTAATGTTTTTCTTCTAAATGGAGTTACTTTATTTATGCTCCTATATGTGTGTGTGTGTTATTTCGAATAACGTCATTACATCGTTACAAAGGAAGAAAACGTGCGCTATCTAAAATTACATCGAGCGGTCACACGTGTGTGTATGTGTGTGTGCGCACGGAAAATTCGTTTCTTCTCTTCGACACTCGTCCGTGGATAAAAGGGATTATCGCATCTCGCGATTCCGATACGCGACGTTTCATCCCCCGCGATCGAGATAGAAACCTCCCAGGTGGCGAGTTATCGACGCGAGTTTCGTGGGCTAGGATAGCAGGAGGTATCGAGAAGGATCACGACCACGTGTAGATCCTTTGTGCGTGCCACCAAAGACGCGCGGCGTTAGCCTGTTGCTCTTGTACGCGCGAGATTGTGAAAGAAGCGGGCACACGTGACTCGGTAGTTTCTGCTCGTTCAAGGACGAGAACGCGGCGGTAGGATTCTCCGTGTCGTGTGGGCGATTCGTTGTCAGGCGCGGAGTAGGGAGAAGAGGGGAGGAGGGCTGATCATCGCGTCCGGGGGACTGGATCGCGTTTATCCCGCGCAAGGGAATTGGGATAAGGAGCGGAGGTGGCAATCAGGCTCGCAGAAGACGCGAAAGCACGACGGCGACACTCGCGACTCAGGGATATGAAGGCCTGATCCTCGCGGATTTTTGGGCTTCCCGGTCTCCCGGAGTCGATAAAGTGACACGGTCGCGCGGATCACTCGGACCGCGAGATCCTTTGACGGAATCCTGCGTTCCTGATGCCAAAGGGTCACCCGCTACCCTTTTTTATCTTCCGAAATATTCGTCGCCTCATATATCGATCGTGTTACCGCTGCCGTGTCAAATGAACGCAGTTCTTTGTCAAAAGTATGTGAATCTATACGAAGCTCTTTCTCTCTCTCTTTCTTTTTCTTTTTCATTTAAAAAAAAAACATAGATACATAAATATATTAAAGATATTATATATATAGTTCATTATCGTCGCTTTTCTTCGATATCGATTCTCTATAACCAGGGATTGTAAAAAACTTTTGCTTTTTAAAAAACAAAAGAAATTACTGTAGTGGTTTTGATACAAAAATAAAAGCACGCGATATTTGTGTGAAGTAAATATACTTCTTTCAAGTTTTTGTGTTCAAACTACATTATTTTTGTAATATTAAGCTTTTCTGTGCGTAATTGCGTTCTCAATAAAGTTATTTGATTGTTATTATTATTACTATTTTTAATTTTTGACATGAGACAAAACGCGCATTGTAAATTGTGTCAAGTAACTAGAACAGTAGCATTAAATAAAAGATAGGTATCTGTTCAAGTCACAAGTAATTTTCATTGCGAGTCGCTTGTAATGGGGTCATCTTTCTTCGAATCTAAAATATCACAGATATATTGACTTTAGCCGCTTCAAGGATTATTCTCGCACCGGATTAAGATATAGCATTGATTTAGGTCATCGCTTTAAAGCTCCCGATGAGTTCTATCGTTTGATATGTGACTCCGATATGCAGTTAGTATAAAATAACATCTGAACGTATAAAACTGCAATATACATGTACTGTAATCTATTTTGCAATTTATTATAATAGTAAGTACATGTAATTTGTTGATGTTTGTTTTTGCTGAATATACGTTTGTGTGTGTTTTTTTTTATATTTAAATTAATTTTTCTTTTTCTCTTCTTTTGTGTCGCGAGAATTTTGCAAAAAAAGATTCGCCCGAAAGAATTAATTAACAATTTTCTCGCAAAACGCACCGCTTTTTTGCATGTCGGAAGTGTACACGTCCATTAACTCGATTAACACTTCTCCAGCGCGCGCTTCTTTTCTTTCCAGTTTCTCCGTTCGACCTACCGCACGATCGATAATATCCAATGTAGGCCTAATAGACGTCCCTCGTATCAGGAGCGCATACAAGCGCCGCGTGGCCGCGTGCCCGTTCTTGGGTTCCTGACGGGGGAACGCCTATTCGGCTCGGCTCGGCTTGACTCTATCTTGCCGAAAAATATGCAAATGAGGTCCTTTGTCCGATACCTGTCGCCTTATTTTCGCTGACCGGACAGCAGAAGCTGCAGGAAGGTGTCCTGGGTTCCTATCCCGGACCCTTGGAAATGCCCCGTGACCCAAATAAGGGCTTTTGTAGGACCCCGCGGAACAGGAGAGCAGAACGGCAGGACGTGGCAGTCTTACGCATGTGCCGCAGCACACGCACCCTCGTGTCGCTCCTCCCCTCGTTCTCTCGCTCTCCCTCATCGTGCATCGACGTGCCCTCTCTCCGTTCTTCTGCCAGGCTCTGTGCCGTCCGTTCCCCTCGGTTTCCTCCCGCCCTTCTCGCTCCCTCTCACCTCTCTCTCTCTTCTCTCTTCTCTTCTCTCCGTCTCCCTGCGCCATAGCCGACCGAATTGTAGCTCCCGAAGGACCGCGGATTCTTGCAGGGTGCGTATGCTAGCCTGCTAGTTGTTTACGCACGAACGTCGTGAAAAAAATCGTAGCAACCGGTGGCTGATCGCGGGTGGGGATAATGCGTGGATGAGCTGCTGCGTAAATGCGCAGCATCCCGGCGTTATCTTTCGATCGCAGTTTTTTATTAGTTGCAATTTAATTAGGGTGCGGTTCTTTGTTACTTTTGTTTCTTTTTTTTCTCTCTCTCTCTCTCTTTTCTTTTACTTTTTCCTCCTATTCGTTCGAAATAATCAAAAAATGTTTTTGGTTCTACAAACATGTACGAAGTAAAAGGAAATGTAGATATGTAAGAAGAAATGCAATCTCTTGATACATCAATTTGTCTTAATTACGTCTTTTCCTTGTTCGGATTGTATGTCATTCAAGATCTACATAAGTTCTCATCTTGGAATTTAATTGTTTTACGAGACAAATCGAATAAATGACGTTCGACTTCTGCGAAGACAAAACTGGTAGGACAGTGCGGTTAGGTTTATATTAAGAATGACGTACCGCATAAATAAAAGTAAGCCTGATCCGGTGCAAGTTGTCGTACGGATTTACATTCTTATGCAACTGGACGTAAAGTGATTTAAGTTACACATATATAGAAGATATTCTCCGATAAATACACAATACAATCGCAGTATATTTAATTTTTACAATAAATAGACTTAAACATATTTTTCGCGTCTAATGACGTGATATGTTTTATTGGCAAATGAATACTCGGAATAAAAAAAAAATCTCTACGTAGAAATACTTACGTAATTTCAAAAGCACATTGATGTTTGAAGCGGAAGCTTTGACCTTTTATCGACGTGTATGATGAATTCATATATTGATGACGAATTAATTGCCACGTTTCTATCTTTCGAGTAAGCCCAACGTAAGCAATCCGCTGGATTACATAATCCCGTCATTTAGGACTTAGACTTACTAATCCTCAAAGCGGCCTCGCCAAACAAAACGCCACGGTTATATAATCTCTCGGATTGGTTAATTCATTACGGATTACAGCGGAGACAGTTCGGAACGTAACACGGACGAAGAACATGTTTCAATACGTTTTATCTATCATATTCTTACAACCGCTATATATATCATATCTGTCAGATTTGTACTGCAAGCTTATTAAATTCTCTCACGTACAAAGCGAAGTACGCGGAGTATTAAATTAAGTTTTGCGCATAGACGTGCAATATAAAAGCGTATAATTTTGATCTTATACAAATAATAAGAAAAACAGTTTTCTAGTAATAAAAATACATTTTAGACGATGCTGTTGGAAAAAAATTTATATTTACTCGCATTTTATTTAGAGAAGAGTTACATAGGACGAGTCAAGTGATAAAGACGAGAAAGGTGAATGGGCGCACACGTCGGCTCCTCACACTTCCTGAAAACCTCGGACGAACTTATACCTCCAACACCAAAAATGAAATCCTGATCATTTCGACGGAGCGAGATGCCGAGAACAAAGACACCTCTCTTAAGCTACTTCTGTGTTCAGATGCTATTGGACAAACAATACATTGTTGACGATGCTCTCCTAGTCCCTCGGTAAACAATCCTCTTCCCGTCGTCGAACCGAGTCCAAATCTGACGATAATTTTTTTTTTAAAGGAACTTTTCTATCGCAAAATTACAACCCGTTCGCTTTTATCTGCGCCGAACGCGCGCGAGCGATAACGCGAATCACTTTTCGTCGTTAAGTATTAAATTGCCGGAGATAAATTTAATTCTTTGTTTATGCGAGTTGTATTTTTGATAAATAGAAATATTTGGTCGAAAAATGTGTGCAGTCAACAAAACTATAATAAGTGCACGATAAATATGTAACAATCGTAATAAACAAGCCTTTTATCAATAAACTCGTTAGTAACAAATTACGCATTACACATGTATGAATTAATTGGAAAAATTAATTACGTTTGAAAGATGATTCTCTCTCTCTCTCTCTCTCTCTCTCTCTCTCTCTCTCTCTCTCTCTCTCTCTCTCTCTCTCTCTCTCTCTCTCTCTCTCTTCGATAAACGCGAAGTACACTTAATTAGCAAAAATTCTGTACATTAGTCTCAATAATATCCGATCAACTTTCATTACGTAAAACTGTTTGTGTTGACGTCGTTTAATTTGAGGGATATAAGTACACTTCGTTAGAATAAATTTAAAATCAATTCTTTCGCTTTTCGCTCTCTCGTACTTTTCCGCAGTTATCTGCGTACCAAAAATAATTGTATCAGTTACGGATTTTCAACGAAAACACTTTCGACCAAGAGCGTTTACCTTGACTTTGCTTTCTGTGGCTATACGTGGCTGTTTATTTGTGTTGACGCATATATTTTTAAAACCGTTCTAACAACTTCTCAATGTGTGTCCGTCAATTGTCCACGTCTATATATAAGATCTCTGTTCCACACACACACGTTCTTACCTTCGTGATATTAAAAAAATATTCTATTACTTGTGGAAACACTTGACTCTTTCTAAATGGGAAAGTTAATCCCGAAACCTTTTCAATCTTTGGCACCCCCATTACACGTCCGTTTCCTTCCCCGTCTCCTCCCCCGTATTATGCTCTCCTGGCACGGAGAGGTCACACGGTGGCCTTACCTACATTCTCATGGGATATCGTGGGGGAGCTAACAGGGATGATGACCCGCCGTCATCTAGGCAACAGGCACGGGAGAATGGGAGAAACGACGGAAATCCAGAACGCCTCGCGCGCGTGTAGGGCAAGAGAAGCCGCGTGAACGATTTAGAGGGGATATACGTAGGACGTGTTATCAGGACGGCAGGACGCGCGCGGGTGCGATCCTTCAGCAGGATTTCCTCGCGGAGCGGTTGACGCGGACTCCAAATCGCCCCGGGGAAGATTACTTCATAATATCCTGATGGCCAAACCTCCGATAAATCTAGAATCTGTGTGACCGGTGAGTTCGGTGGATGAGGAACCCTGCTAATCCCGTGTGTCTCGCGCATCCGTCAAGAATCGGAACGTTTTTTTTCGCGAACGCATTATTCCAACGCATTCCGTATATACAATATCGCGCTATGTAATAGAGATAATGTTAAAATATGAGACACACGGGTCCTTTTTATTATTACACTGTAATATTTCATTTCTTGTTTGCGCAGCAGCGCCGCGTCACGCAATCCCATAAATTCCCGGGCAATTTTGAAACAAAAAAAAAAAAAAAGAACAATTACATAGGTGTGATCGAGATTTATCCGCGGTTTGCATCGATCATTCCGGAAAGATTATCGCAGCTTCCGTGTATGCGAAAGATTTTTAGCGGCGCGAATTATAAAAATTAGAACTGATCGATTTGAGTAAAAATAATTTTATAAAAAAAACAACAACATTGAAATAAGTGAATGGATTATATATCTTCTCTGTCAAAACTGTTTTCGATTGTAAGACGAGATCGACATGCTTTTAACCGAGATTGATCTTTATTTTATTAAAAAAACACAATATTCAAACTGCTCCAACGTTATAAAATCGATCTTGTAATGCGTCATCGCATAGATAGGGATTAGCCGAGACAGACAGAATCAGGATGATCCTGCGGGCTGATCCTGCCATTAGAAGCAAAGGCGCGAACACGCATCGGTGCGCAATTATGAGCTCCTGATACAAGAACCCCCTGTACTCCGTCTAAATCCAGGATCAGCATAGTCTCGCCGGTTATCCTGGCTTCCGTCTCATCCGCCAAGACACACCGGGATCCGTCGTGCGTCCTATGAGGTCCTGGTACAAAAAGCCCTTCGAGTCCAACAGAAATCTCGGGAGCGAGCGAGTGATCCTGCGGCGCGGGGCATGGACTTTCGATTCCTTTTATGTTTCCCTGCTGACTTAAGGACTCGTGTATCCTTAGAAAGCTCACTAAAACGTCCCGTCGTCCCTTTTATCTCTCCCTTGTTGCGCATTCAAACGGTCGTTCGGGGGACTCGTGTATTCTTTCGTAAATTCGAGTGGCACACTCGCAGCGGCGGCGGCGAAGTCCCATTAAATCCCGGAGAAACCGCGTGTATTCTTCGCGATCGAATCCGCTCGCCGCGTTAATTGCAATCTTCGCTCGGCTTATTCTTTGTCACTCTTCTCGAAAGAGAAAATGTGAATTAAAGCGAGAACACAGAGAGCACGAAGCGACGGTTTATCAACGGTTAATCGGAGTAACCTTGATAAGATGAGACGTTAATTTTTATCACGCGCGCGTGCGCGTGTAAACTCAAGTGCCGGTAATCGCTCTTCGTGAGGAGGCGCCGTCTTTCGTTGGCGTTTGCAAATAAGTCAACTCTTCGTCGAATTAATCCCCCGATCCTGAAGGTCTCGGCTCCCGAAGTAAGAAAGAGCGCGACGAGAGAAAAGAGTCACCGAATGGCAAAAAAAGACGGGAACACGATCTTAATTCCCTCGGATGAGGGGAGAGGACCGTCACAAATCTCGATCTTCCTGCTTAGCCGTCGCGTAGTCGGCCGAATAAAGGGACGGGGGACCGCGTCACGAGAGGAAAGAGAGAAGAGGGATGGGAAATAATTTCACTTGGCCGAACTGGTTAAGATTCATAATTTACGATCTTGGCAATAATCCGCGGCGAATGGAAAAGCGCGGGAACAGAAGAAGGGGGGAAGAATCACGGGAGAGAGAGAGAGAGGAAGAGGAGCGGGGAAAAAGTATATGCGAACGAAAAAAAAAGAGGAACGGTAGGTATGGACTTATCCTTTGATCCAGGATTTATTTAACTACGGTCCCAGCCCGGGCTTATCCCGGGGGAGGTTTTAACCATCAAGGGGGCATGCTATTGATTTTTAGCTCGGAGGGATTAAAAGCGCACTTTCGTAACACTATACCGTCGCGCACACCGCCATCCCGTATATGTGTGTGTGTGTGTGTACGTGTGTGTGTGCATACGACGGGCGCGATTGTGAGAATCGGTAGATGTCGAATGTCGAGAAACGCGGTGTGAGCTAAATTAATTTTGCGCTGTGTTTTCCGCGCGACGATTCCTGACGACGATTCGGTCGCGAGTGAAATCAGGATGAAACTGGAATCAGCGGAAAGGAATCTTCATCCGTTCTTGCGCGCGCGTTCTTTAACCGCGCGATAACGATCCGCGGCTTACCGCGAATTTAGAGAAACGAAATCTCGCGGGATTTTTTTGACGGAGAAAACTTTCAATCTTCCAAATCTTCGCTATTTATTGACGCGTTTAATTTCTACGTGAGCGCGGCAATAAATGACGTTATCGCGCTCAATTACGCACCGCGAACCTCGAGCGTAACTCTTGTTTGCCCTACTGATCCTGCAGAGAAGAGTCGTAAAGTGTTGCGTGCTAGTTACTAAAACTATTGAAAATTATTACACGTAAAATATTTATTTATTTATTTATTTATTTATTTATCGCGCAATAAAAACATTTACATAAACATTTATTGTCAAATATTCGGTCGGAAAAGTCAATGAAACGATCGTGAAGGAAGCAAAAGAAGTAAACACGATCTTCGTTCACACTCGTGCATCGCCACGATTGCTATTGAAGACGAGACGTTAACGATAATCCGCATGCACGTGCCTTTTCTCGACGGATGAGTAATCCGCGTTCGATAAAGGCGAAACTGTTGTGCTGCAAGAAACGATCCGTTACCCGATCCGTCATTTTCTTGTCGATCTCACACTCGTCGTCTTTCTGTGCGCGCATTGCGTTATCTGGGCAGCGTGATTCCCTCTCCGAGTCGTTAACGGGCAAACGGGGGGGAGTGGGTATAGATCCAGGGATCAAAGTGCAACGAACGACGGCGGTCGGCGCCTTGGAAATCCGACGAAAGTCGACGTGGACGATGCAACGAACTTTACTTAGGGGGTTGATAAAAAAGCCGCGGCTTACGCGCGAGATGCACGCATGTTGTATACTCGCGCGTCGCGCGGAGAGCCCCGATCGACGGAGGTTTTAGAAGAAGAGAATACACGCCGGTTATCTTCACGGGTCAGCGCCCACCGACTGCCGGCTTAATCTTCGGCCGCGACCAAGGAAGAAGACGAAGAAGGAGACGCGCAGAAGAGAAGGGTCGACACTTATCTTTATCCCCGGCGCCGTAACGACCGTGCGAGAGGAGCGTGTCGCTTACTATATCGGCTCTCCTTCTCGATTCTCGAACGCACGTTTTAATCGCCGATGATAATCAAGGACGATAATCGAATGTGTGACGGTCTCACGCGATTCCGCTATAATTCCTATAATGCGCATAATCAAGAAGCTTCTTGAAACACCGCGCGAAAACTCGATGTGTTGGCGAAGAAACGCGTTGTAAATACGCACGCGTATAATGTAATGTTATATGTAATATTAATGTAATGTTATATGTAAATTTATATATAATACAAAAAAACATACACACACATAACAGTAAAAATATTAAATTAGATTTAACACAGTAATTTAACGTTATCTGCTTTAAAGTTGAAATGAAATGAGCGCCGATAACGTAATTATATTCTACACATAGAACGTCTCCATATGGATTAAGTCCGTAAGTGCTATTGCATCATTAGTTTGACAACGAAATACTTGTCAGTATTTTTTTCTCGCAAGAACGTAACGTCGCTCAATGCATAAATTCGCTCCTCTTCGTTATTGATGACTATTACGCTTTGCAATTTTAATGGACTGTGCAACACGGACGTAACAGTTCGATTTGTAACATCGTCTCTTCGCATCGTTATCGTTGTTAATAAAACAACAACCGGGCGATCTTATTACGAAATTAATCGCGACGATTCGATACACGCGTTCTGTGTATTTTTGCGCCAAATGCTTCTAATAATTAAAACGTAACGCCGCGTCTGGAATAACGATCAGGTGCAACCGGCCGAATCGTTGCCGAGCCAGTCGGGGCTGGTGCGTTGCGTGCGTCCCTGCGAGCACGAGCTGTGTAAATCGTATTAGGGATTATTGCACGATCAAAAATATCCCCGTAGGATAATCCCCGAAGGTGGCGGCGATGTGTTAGTGGCATTAACTCCGGCGTGTTATATCGTGATGTGTGTAGGTATACGGCGATCCCACCGACCTCATCTTCCCCTCTCGCCCCGCCACTCTCGTCACCCAACCTATCTCCGCGTCTCTCTTTCTCTCTCTGCCGCTATCTCTTCTCCCTCTTTCTCTCTTTCGTTTATATCAGGCGAGAGATTGGTGTGGCGTTCGTTCTGTTACGTGTGTGTGCGCGCGCGAAATCGTGTGTGCGCTCGCTCGCTGCCGCGCCGGCCTCCGCGAAAATCCACGCCTCTGCATCCTGCTTTCGATTTATCTTTCTCCTCTTTCAGACTCGGGGCAGGTGGTGTCGCCGAGGGGAGCTTCCCGGCCGACCGGTAATAATCGTTAAAAAAAACGTCTGCATTTCGTCGAAAATGACCGAACGGTCCCGACAAATAGCTCGCTATTTATTTTCGCAACAATTATATTATGTATGTCGACATGAACTCGCCGAGAGTTGACGATAATAAGTACGTTATTGATCGAAGTGGTGGAATTTTGGAGAGAACTCAAATGAAAGATTAAAGAGATAAGATTTGAATAAAAAGGGTCTTGAATTACACATAAGAGAAAAAAAGTTTGACGTATATTTCAAAGAACAAAAAAGAAAATTCAAATTAAATCTAAATTATCGGAGTTTTTAAATTGTTTAATTTAAATCACAATTTCTTATTTACGAAAAAATAGCGAGTTAATTTAAATAGCAAATATGCTATTCATGATATTCGTAAACTAAAAAAAAAAAAAAAAGAAATGTAAGAAGGAAGAATATTAACTTGTCGATTAATGCTAGTTGCTATCTTCTCGATGCAAGGATACATTACTAAAATGGATAAGAAGACAAGAAGTTACGCGGCAAAGGGAGACTTCTCTTAAGCCGAATTGTCGAATTGGCTCCCTTTTTTAATTATCCCGACGGGGATCGCGGGGATGAAAGCCGCGATTCGGCGGACTCCCATTGTGCATTCATAATGGCCGACGGAGCCTTAATGTTCTAAGGCTCTTATAAATATAAATATAAGACGGTATATCACAAGAAGTCGCTTTCGCCTATACACACAAGAACAGCGCAACATAAACGCACTCTCTTTCTCTCTCTCTCTCTCTCTCTATTTCTTCCTTGCTGTACTATGTATTTTTAATAGGATTTGTCAAGCGGCGCTGCGCGTGTACAAATTTTACACAGATAGCAATACAATGCATGCGCTGTCACGAAGTCACCGGAGAATCACTACTCAACATTTGTAGCACAAATTTCGTTAATGTTGCAAAAAATTTTTTTTAGCCGAAATAAGATATTTTGTATTTTTTTTTAAGGAGGACCATTGTTTTAGTCATTCATCCAGAAATTTTGCATACGCTATTGCTGCTTGACGCGGAGAAACTAGCGATCTCCCATCACACTAGAAAAGATTTCTCTTACTTAACGTCGTTATCCTCACGCTTGACATTTCATAAAGAAAAATTCACTTTCAGTTTCGTTTTGAAAGTACACGTGTCATTAAGAAACAACACTTGTGAATTGGATTATTCGAATCACGTTCATCTTCGACTCGGCTCCTTGACGGCGAGATGACGTGTACGTACATCACGTGCCGTGATTTTTGTTTTGCGAGAGAGAGAGAGAGAGAAAGAGAGAGACGTCAGAAGAGAACTTATTAAAATGATATTGACAATGACCGCTACTTATCGGCATTGTTCGAACGCGGACGCATTACGCCGTATAATCATCATTAATTATTATTTAAAGTTTCCTCGGCGACGATTGGTACTCCGGGAATCCATTTGTCTTTCAGCTCGCAACAGCTGCATAGCCGTTTCTTCCGTTGCTTTCTTTTTCAATTCCGCGTATCGCGACGGAAAGAGAGAGAGAGAGAGAGAGTAGCGGGGCACGCGCATTAATCACTTGCTTGAAACATCACGCGTGTTTTCGCGCCCGAAGCGCGCGTCCGCTGCGCACATAGCACGCGGTCGATGCAAATCGACGCAAGATACGATTACTTAATATTCTTTCGGGAATATTTATCGTCCGAACGGAATCAGACCGCAATCAGACAACACTGTGTTAAGAAATTTACGTTTATTACCAATCTTTTTTTCTTTCTCTTTCATTAATATCACGATTTCATGACGCGACGGCTTTGATAAAAAATGTATCGATTTAAAGAACTTTTTTTTTCTTATTTTACTTACGTAGAACAATGTCTTCTCAACGAAGTGTGTGGTTACTTTTCTCACACAAGGTTTCTATTCGCCGCTGTTGACACTGTAAAGAACGGACAAAGAAAACAAAGATAACGACGAATTATTGAGAGAGGATCAAGAATTAAAGAGCTACGTATCAGATATAAATACGTGTAAGAATATCAATTAGAAGAGTTTGCAAAAGTATTGCGTAATTGATGTGCAAATGTTGACGCGAAGCAGCAGCCCGCAAAAGACAGAGAGAGAGAGAGAGAGAAAGAAAAAGCGGAAAAGACATGTCTCGTCGCCTTCGACGAGGGCAGGACAATCCTATTTCTTTCTTATGCAAAATCTCCGTGCGCGTAGCGTGTTAAGGGATTAAAAGTCTGCTCTATAGGGTCAGCCGGAGGCTTACAAGACCTAACAAGATTAGCCTAAGACGCCGAGTGCGCATACCCCGAGGATTACACATTATGTATTCACCTGGATATATTCGAAAGATCTAGTTCGAGTTTCTCGTTGTGTGAAGCAAGAAGCGCAAGTTGGGTTGCGGCGCGTGTGAGAGTGTCGCGGTTTTGTAACGATCGCGTCTCTCTCTCTCTCTCTCTCTCTCTCTCGGTATCCCTCGGTGAGCGATCCGAGAGAATTCGCGTTAAGCGATGCCGATTTCGGACCAAGAAAACGGGTAATGTGGACGCGCACAGCGGGGATTTGCGGATCTTCGGATCGTTAATCTCGTTGGAACGGGTTTTTTGTTTTTTGCGTCATACTCGCGCACGAAAATGAGGAAAGAGATCGGATTTAGAAAAAAAAAAAATTACCGGGTTTTGAAAGAGATATGAATTTAAACAAAAAGAAAGAGAGACGAGAGTTGAATGTTTACGCACGAAAAAAATTAGAGAGTGGATAAATCACTACTGTCTCTTAATCCGAAGCGAAAATAATCTCCGTATGTATCGCTTTTTAGCGATATTCGTTTCCGAAGCGTTTAAACGAAAGGATTGAAAAGCAGCAATTCAGAGATTTGATTTTAATACACCTAATTTTTTAATTGCACACCGCACAGCGCTCTTGACGTCGAAAATAGGAAAAAAAGAAGTTACGATCATCAAATTAGAGAAATCACCTGTTTTCTATTAGATTAATTATAAGAGAAATTATAGTTTATATTCGGATGATATAAGATAGTGTGATAATCGATAACACAGAAAACTATTTTTAGATATATCTACATTAGACACATTTTCTCCGACAATCCGACAGCGCACATATATATATATATATATATAGAGAGAGAGAGAGAGAAAGAGAGAAAGATTGATTGATTGATTGATCTTTATTTAGCTTTCTCAGCTATTTTAAATACAATTTAACAAACATTTGCTGTAACATATGTTTTTAACA
>QVOA01017619.1:0-37243 GCA_014825685.1 Pseudomyrmex cubaensis | reverse complement strand
TCCGGCAGCTCCTCCCGTAATCATTACAGTTTTGTTCTTCACGTTGTCCATTGAGATGATATATGTATGTATGTATCTTCTCTTGTAGTAAAGTGTTAAATACTTTGCTAGATTATATGTCGTGCTATAAATTATTGGTTCAAGTGCTTCAGAGATTATGATATTTTGTAAAAGAGTTAAGTACTATTATATCTCCAATTAGGCGTCCCCACTACTTAATATCACTCTTCTGCCTTACACCGCTGATTTGATACAATGCAGTTGTCTGAGAATGATTCTCTTATATATACGTAAGTTTATCTGTTCTTGGACCCTCATGCGGTGTGAGCGTCAATTTATCTGTGTCATTTAAATTGATCTTTGTTATTTATAGTTAAAAAGCAATTAAATTTTTCTACGGAAAAACACCATCTATCTTTCAAGTGTTTGCTACGTTCCGATATTTACTGCCAGTACTAGAAGTCTATATATTACATATGATGTGAATTATAAATGTGTAGTACCGGCAATGAATATCATATATCATAGTGTTTTTTATCGAACCATTCAAGTGATCGAAAAATTTATCGGAATGCAGATTTATGTGTGTACAATCGACGTGCGCATAAACTGGCGTGTAATTTTGCTTAGTTTTGCTGTACAAAAAAACTGTCTATATTGTTTATGAGATCTGATCTGCGTTCGTGAGACGCAGATCAGATCTCATAAACAATATTTGCGCTAATCCATCACTCTACTTTAACACTCAGTATAAACAAAGATAGACTTACGCGACAGCGCTGATAGCACAATCTTCGCAGCATTATGTTTAATTGATGTTTAATTAATGTTTAATTGCCACTACATTAGCAACAGTTCTTATCGGAGTCATTAATTTATTTGTACAAAGAATGTCTAGTTTGTTTGCAGTTTTTTCTTGAGGTTTTTATTTACTATTGTTTGTAATTAATTATAATCCTTTTTGCATTAAGTAGAAAAACATGTTTTTCTGAACTTTGCTTTTGCATAATGCTTTATACGATATGCAAAAGAATGAATAATGGTGTAAATCAAAGTTTATATTTTATGTTACTGCAACTTTTAAACTAAAACACTTGTAGATTTATATTTTTATATATATTTTTTCTAAAAGAGTGCTTGTTAAAAATTGATTATTATAAATGATCATTATAATTGATTATTATAAAGTATATAATAAATAAATAAATGTAAATAACAATGTACATGATGTTTTTATTATTTTATTATAGGCATCTTAAATGTCAAGGCGTGTGATTCCTGTGGAGTCCAAAAGTCGAATAAATAAAACTTAGCAAAACCTCATGCGTCATCCAGATAACGCGGCATTCAAAATGTTAATATAAACAACTTAGGTATCCACTAGTAAAATCCATATACATATAGAGATACATTGTAAAGAATATTTTTTAAATACTAAGTTTAAACATTAAGGATGTGAATAAAACATTTTCTAGAGATACATATAAATATACGCATATAACTATACAATACAATTTATTGCATCAACTTTTTTTTCCATTTAATACAATTGCACATTTGTGTCATTGATACCATTTGTATATATATGAGATGCCCATATCACATATTAGAGATAAATAAAACAATAATTAATGAAGCAAGAATTTTAGTTTTACACAGGCATAGATTGCTTGGAATAATGAGGAAAATCCACAGCATATGGTGGTTGACCGGCTTCGCTAACCCAAACTGCTCCATTTTTACCCTTTTGTATGAGATTTAACAGTGCACTTGCTGTGTCGTCAGTTGTTTGTTTCGGGAATGCTTCAATTTTTTTTATTTTAGCTGTAACATTTCCGATATCGCAAATTCTATGTTGTAAGTCGGTTACTATTTGTGTCATTACAAGACCCGGACACATTATGAGAATTTGCACTCCAGTAGTGTCGTATAATGTCGCCAAAGACTGGCTAAATCCAAGAACGGCGTATTTCGAACCACAATATATCGGTGTGATATCAGTTGCGAGCAATCCAAGTATTGAGGAAATATTCACGATTACACCACCTTTGCCGCCCTTATGCTTTCCCATATGATCGAGAGCCAAATATGAGCCGCGCATCAATGCTGTCACATTGACACTGATAGTTTTCTCCATGAGATTTTCGTTCATAATGCCAGCGTTGTTGATAAGAATGTCAAGCGTCGAAAATTTATCGATGACTGTTTTAAACGCTTGTTCCAAATCTTTGGTCACGTCAGCCGCAATAAAAATAACACGATTTCTTCCAAATTCATTTTCCAATGTAGTCGCTGCATTTTGACCGTTTGATGTTGGCAAATCGATTAGAGCAACACTTCTTGCACCGTGTTTCAGCAATATTTCGGCGTATTTGTAGCCCAATCCGGCAGCTCCTCCCGTAATCATTACAGTTTTGTTCTTCACGTTGTCCATTGAGCTGGTATATGTATCTTGTTTTGCAGTAAAGTGTAAAATGCTTTGCTATATTGTCTAATAAATTATTGTTTCAAATGCTTCAGAGATTAAGAAATGTTATTAAGTGTTATTGAATCTCCAATTGAGCGTCACTACTTTAACAACTCTTCTGCTGTCCGCTGCTAATTCGTTGTGCGTTTGGAACGATTCGTTTATATATGCAGCGCAAATACCACTCTTATGCGATTTTATCACTCAGTATATATTAGCAAAAACAGAATAACGCTCACTGTCCACGACTAGTGTTTTCGTACGTGGCTATTACGGCTGTAATATATGACTGCCTCAGGATAAAACATTTGAATATAACTGACTTGAAACTGTTTTGAAACGTTTTTTGACTCGACTGTTTATTTCAACCATCGACTTCGAGACAAACAGGATTACATAGCACTTTTGCTCCGACTCGACACCTGTTTTCCCGTCGATGTTATACGATTTGGAGCTCTTGATACGACCTTGAAGCCGACACGCCATTTTCAGCTCAGGAAAGGAAACCGATAATAAAACTCTCATGATTTGCTCACTGACTAACTTTATTTTCACTTGTACAATTTGTTTAAATAAATCTTATGGCTTACTCCGGTTCGAACGACAGAACTTATAATACACGACACGACGACGACAACAACGGCACGACACGACGACTCTCAGGCATCCATGTGGATCGCCTTTCCATATATGTAAGATGCATTTGTCCTTAAACGCGTTTTGAGTTCTATAGTTGCGTTCAGAGAGTAGGTTATACTACAAAAAAACCTTATTCCAATCGATGACCCTAAGTCTGCGCTCTTCCTTATAAGTATCGAAGAAACCATGTGACAACAATGATCTTCTAATTTTATCTACATTTCAATGTTCACTCAGTACTAGAAATCTATTATGTGACGTAAATTATAAACTTTTAGTATTGGCAATGAATATTATACATTGTAGCGTTTCCGATCGCTCCCATAACGATTCAATCCATACCGATCAAAACCTTTCGACGTGTGCGTAAGCTCGCGTCATTCGCAGTAATTTTGTTGAGTTTTGCTATAATAAAATCATATAATAAATGAATAAATGCACTTAAAAAAGTTGTACACAACATTTTTACTATATTTTTGTTTTGTAACGCTTTGCCGAGTGTGATTTCTACGGAATCTAGAAAATGAGTAAATAAATTTGAATAAATAAAACTCTGCGAAAAGTCATGCGTCACCTAAATATAGATGATACTCAAATTTTAAATAATTTAAATACCTTAAGTATGCTGATAAGAAAAATTCTAAATATTTAGAGGTAGACTTTGAAGAATACTTTTAAACTTATCAAAACATTATAACATTTAAGAATGTGAATAAAACATTTCCTAGAGATACATAAATATATACATATAAATATAATACAATACAATTTAAATATAATATAATACAATTTATTGCATTACTTTTTATTTTCCATAATTGAATACAATTGCACATTTGTGTTATTGATACATATATTTTTGTACACATATTAGATCTCCGGAATAAAAAAACCAATAATTAATAAAGCAAGACATTAAAGTTTTATATAGGCACAGATCGCTTAGAATAATGAGAAAAATCCACAGCATATGGTGGTTGACTGCCTTCGATGACCCAAACTGCTCCATTTTTACCATTTTGAATGAGATTTAACAGTGCACTTGCTGTGTCGTCAGTTGTTTGTTTCGGGAATGCTTCCGATGCTTGCATTACAGCAACACTTCTTACATCATTCTTCTTACATGTTAGCAATATAATATTCGGCGTATTTGTAGCCTAATCCGGCAGCTCCTCCTGTAATCATTATAGTTTTGTCCTTCACGTTCTCTATTGAGCTGATATATACGTATCTTCTCTAACAGTGTTAAATGCTTTGCTAAATTGTATGTTGTGCGATAAATTACTAGTTCAAATGTTTCAGAGATTAAAAAATATTGTATTAAGTGTTTTTATCATATCGCCAATTGGGCGTCACCACTAATATCACTCTTTTGCTTCACGCTGCTGATTCGTCAGTAAATCTTGAAATGATTTGTTCATATAAGCTGCGTTTATATTGCAAACACGACTATCGTATGTGCAATTTATCTATATCACTCATTAAATATGAAACAGAAATAGAATTACGCTCGTGCACAGCAAGCGATGTTTCCGTACGCAGTCGTACACGTAAAGTACACTTATCCTAGTTAACAGTATGCACTGATTCTATATTTAAAAAGATGCAGTTTGAAGAATATTTTTAAAATAAGTATTTTATCTAAATTTTAAAGAATTGAATGAAACATTAGTTAGAGATACATATATTATACACATAAAAATAAACACTACATTTTATTGCATTACTTTTTTATTTCCCATAATTTAATATGTGTATCATTGATACGATTTGTACACATAAATCACCAGAATAAAAAGAAAAAACAATATATAATGAAGTAAGACATTACAGTTTTATACAGGCATAGATAGCTTAGAATAATGAAGAAAATCGACAGCATATGGTGGTTGATCGGCTTCGCTAACCCAAACTGCTCCATTTTTACCCTTTTGTATGAGATTTAACATTGCACTTGCTGTGTCGTCAGTTGTTTGTCTCGGGAGAGCTTCAAATTTTTTTAATGTAGCTGTAACATTTCCGATATCGCAAACTCTATGTTGTAAGTTGTCGGTCATCATTTGTGTTATTACAACACCCGGACACATTATGAGAATTTGCACTCCAGTAGTGTCGTAGAATGTCGCCAAAGACCGGCTAAATCCAAGAACGGCGTATTTCGAACCACAATATATTGGCCCGATAATAGATGGCTTTAATCCACCTATAGAGGAAATATTCACGATTACACCACCTTTGCCGCCTTTATGCTTTCCCATATGATCGAGAGCCAAATATGAGCCGCGCATCAATGCTAACACATTGACATTGATAGTTCTCTCCATGAGATGTTCGTTGAGAATACCAGCGTTGTTGATAAGAATGTCAAGCGTCGAAAATTTATCGATGACTGTTTTAAATGCTTGTTCCAAATCTTTGGTCACGTCAGCCGCAATAAAAATAACACGATCTTTTCCAAATTCATTTTCCAATGTAGTCGCTGCTTTCTGACCGTTCGATGTTGGCAAATCAATTAGAGCAACACTTCTCGCACCGTGTTTTAGCAATATTTCGGCGTATTTGTAGCCCAATCCGGCAGCTCCTCCCGTAATCATTACAGTTTTGTTCTTTACGTTGTCCATTGAGCTGATATACGTGTATTTCCTCTCGCAGTAAAGTGTTAAATGCTTCGCTAGATTGCGCGATAAATGACTTTCAAGTGCTTCAGAGATAAAAAGATGATAAATAAGTAATTTTCTCATATCGCTCCAATTGCGCACCACCACTAATATTAACTTTTGTTTCGCGCCACTGATTCGTATGAAAATGATTTGTCTGCGTTCTGTTGTTCACCGTCAACACTGAAAATCTACAGTTCATACATACATATATTATAGATTTCTACTACTGGCAATGATTATTGAAACGCAATCCAATTACAACGCTTAAAAGTGTGTAAGCACCCAAAAAACGAATTGTGCATTTTTACGTATGTACATACACTTTGTACAACATATAAAAAAAAATCTGTAGATTAACGTCAGCATTGATATATATTAATCTACATTAAATGAATCGAATGCACGTTACACGCATCAGCGAGTTTGTGTACTTTTTACACGTACTAATAGGCACGAGGCCGTCAATGGCCGCCGGTACCTAACCTCAAGAGGCAACAATCAGTTTTGTAAAAAGTACTTAGCAAAAGTAAAAGTTTTTTGTGTATCATTAATGTACTATGGCAGATATGGAGCTTACTGAAAATTTGGATTCCGAGACAAATGTTTCGCAAACCGACTACGTTGACCAGGAAAAGATGGACGAATTGTCGAATCTTATGCCTGGATATGAAACATTTGACGAATACCTTCAGGTTAGTTGTTCACGTATATACAACTTAATGCCTATTTTACGCATGTGTGTGTTTAGCAAACACAATAAAGACTGCATTTAATACAGTTTTTTGCCACAATCTATATGCCACACAAAATATGATGTTTCAGGAAGCGTATGATGCATTAAGAGCTGGAATCAAGTCTGCTAACAATCTGCCTACTGGAGACAATTTCAACTATTATGCTTGCTTTCCAAGTTTCAACAGTGCCAGAAAAAAAGACATTAAAAGAATACTGGTAACTATGCAAAAGATAATAAAACTAGCAGGAGGTTCAGAGTATATTGAGAATCGAGATGTGGAAGAAAAGTTTGACCTCTTACTGGAAACAAATGACTTGTTATTGGACCAAGCTGTAAGCATTTATTGCAATTTTATATCGTTCTGAATTTCTCCAAAGTAACATTTCTCAACATATTTTTCTATTTCTTGCAATAGAACATGTTAATGGATGAAGAAAGTGGTATTGTACGCAATCCACAAGTAGAACTGATTGTGTCGCAAATGTCAAAGCCATTAGTGAATGGCAGTTGGAATGCAAGAACTGTTAGTGAAGAGTCCGACAATTCTGAGAAAGTACGATTGTTAGGTGGAAAAAATGTGCAGAGACCACAGTTGATGTTCAAAGATAAGATTGACAATAGTTCTAAGCCATGGGTACCTCGTATCAAGGACAAACCGAACTCTTTAAAGCCTTTAGCGCTCTATGTCGAAATAAATGAGCTTCAAGAGACCTTTAATCACCCTTATGAATTCGAGTTGGACAAATTTGAAACACCAGAATGTCAATTGCGGAAAACGACACCAGTGAAGTACAAGTCGCTAGAGAGCACTAAGTACAAATATATCGAGAAACCATCTGATATCAAAATCCTCCTGGAAGATTTGAAAAATTGTAAAGAATTATCCATTGACTTGGAACATCATTCCTACAGAACGTTTCAAGGCATAACGTGTCTGATGCAAATTTCGACAGTTGACGCCGATTACATAATTGACACTCTATCACTGCGATCGGAATTGCATCAACTCAACGAGATCTTCACGAAACCTTCGATTCTTAAAGTTTTTCACGGTGCCGACATGGACATTCTGTGGCTTCAGAGAGATCTGTCGTTGTACGTGGTGAACATGTTTGATACTCACCAAGCCGCGAAGCAGCTCAACTTGCCGTATCTCAGCTTGTCTTACCTGTTGAAAAAATATTGTGGTATAGATCCCAATAAACATTTTCAATTGGCCGATTGGCGTATAAGGCCTTTACCAGAGGAACTGATAAAATACGCTCGAGAAGATACGCACTATTTGCTGCACATAAAGGACATGTTGAAGAACGAGCTGATCGATGCGGCCAACGGCAAGAACAATCTCTTGAAAGCTGTGTATGATCGCAGCACCGACATCTGCAAACGAACATACACGAAACCAATTTGGACGGAGGAAAGTTGTATGAGCATGTACAGAAAGAGCCAAAAAGTGTTCAACAACAAGCAAATGTACGCGCTACTGGAATTGCACAAATGGCGAGACGTCACCGCGAGAGAAGAAGATGACAGTATCGGTTATGTGTTGCCGAACCACATGCTGCTCAATATAGCCGAGACATTGCCGCGCGAAATGCAAGGCATCCTGGCGTGTTGCAATCCAATCCCGCCGTTGGTGCGACAAAACCTATTGAAATTACATAAAATAGTGCTGAAAGCGCGGGAACAGCCGCTCATAACGACTGTTCCGGAACAAGATATTCGACAGAACAGATCGATACAGCAAAACCAAACGGTAGATTCCACGTCTTTGTACATGCCGCACGACATACCGAGCGGCACAGAGCCGAGAGCGGATCTGCCTTGCCTGCTAGATAAAAACGGTTTGCCACAAAGGACGAAAGTTAAATCACACCAAACAACAACGCACATCGTGACAGTATTTGATATGCCAATTACATCAGAGGTAAAATAACAGCAGCAATTATAATAATATTTTATGATGTACATAGATTTTTATATCATTTTTCTACATGTATATGTATCTAATGTAATAAGAGATATTTATCTGTTGTAACAAATAAAATATTAAAAATTTTTTTTTAAAGAAAATTTTCTAAACAGTATTAAAAAAGAATAATAGAAATTGCTTTTGTATTTGAAAATTTTTTTATGAAAAAATAACGAAGCTGCGATTTGTTTCATTTTAGGACGAAAACACAAAAGACGATAAGAAAAAGGCTATATTCGTGAGTCCGTATATGAGATACAAATGTGTGATGCCGATGATAGTTGAACGCGAAGCAAAGGAACGAGAGAGACAACGACAGGTGGAGGAAGAAGAAGAAGAAGAAGACAAGAAGCGCGCGACTGTGGAAGTCATAGACGAAGAAGACATAGACGATGAAATCAACGAGAGCAAAGAAAGAGTTTACGAACACTTCAAACAGATATCTCAAACAATAAACGAAACACCTGCGACCTCGTCCAAAAAGAAGAAAAAATCCGCAAAACTAGTCTTGGGTCAAATGTACGGTAGAAAAAGAAAGAGAGAATCTGACATTGGTCGTAATAATCAAGAAATAAGTGACGGTGGCGAATTTTCTGTACCAATGCCATCTCCGGACGTTGAAATCGCACACAGGTTTAAGAAAGTAAAAAAAGAAGAAACGATTGTAAAACAGGAGAATCGTACGCAAGTTCCGAGTGCTAATGATACTGAAAACGTTAAATCTTTAAGGTACGAAACTTCGAAAGAAAAATGATATTAATTAATATTCAAGATACTAATAGTGCTCTTATTTCAGAGGCAGGAAAAAAAACGAGAAGAAACAGTACAAAAAGCTACTGCAGCAACAGGGTATGTTACCTTCGCACAATTTCGACTACAAATCGGTAGATTTCAGCAGTTTCGAGGGCGGTAGTACACAAAACAGCGCGAATCAAACGCAATTTCAGCAATCCCAGGTAAGCAAATGCGATGTTCCTGTTTTCATAAATATAATATTGTTCGAGCACGTTTTACCGCGGAAATATATTTTAATAATTTCAGAAAAAAGAAAAATACAAGAAGCGAAAGAAGCAGAAGCGTTACGTATAAATTGTGACACGATCTCTTTCTGGATTTTTGTTTTTTAATCGAATTGTTATTTATCGCAGAACAAAAGCGAAATTGAAAAAGTAAAATGTTTATATAAAATTGACAGTAAACGCGTAGTTTGTTCTAACGCTCGCTGCAATTTTTATATACAGTACAGAACTCCATTAATTTCGAGCATATAGGACTGCGCGCGCGCGCGATTCTAGAATTCGAAATTATTTGAGTGCCATCCTGAAGCACAATCGCTTACTGAGCGTTCAGTGAACTCAGAGATCTGTCTACTGAACGCAAACGCTCTCTAAGCTGCTCACAGTGAGCGATCGCTATTTGAGCGTAATTTTGCATCATTCATTTTGCTTATTTCACGCTCATTTTACGCTCTTTCAATTTAATATTCCTGAAACTTAGTAACTAGTATAATTTTTGTGCTTGGCTTAAATTTGTATCTTTTAATTTTTGTTAATTTTTATCTTTTAATTAAAAAGTTAGTAAAAAAGAATATGCTCGTGAAAGACTAAAATGAGTTGAAAGAAGGCAAATACAAGCTAATATACTGGTTTTAGTTGTATTTTTTTTCTTTAACGTTTCTAAAATGTCTACAAATTGACACCCAAAAACGTTTCTATCCTTTGAATGGAATCTTCATCAGTGGTTACACTGAGAATGAGTTTCTTTTTCTTGGACTCTTAAAATAGAAATAGACGTACGAGTTGCACAGTCAAGAATTATTGGAGAATCATCAATATTGAAAAAAAAAAAATTAGTTTTATTTAAACTCTTTCGAAAGATATGCCTGTGTGTGTCAACTGCGTAACAATTAAAATATTCTTCTTTTATGTTGTTTCTTAGTGTAATTTGCATTTATATATCTGTACACAGAGTATATCTGTAAATATAATTGTTATGTATTTTTTTCTATTAAAAATGATAGAAATACAACGTTTAGGATTTCGAAACTTTTTTTGCGTCGGAGATATCGCCCGATAAGGGTTGTTGATGCCGGAAAAGTACTGGCGCACGATACGAGAGCAGTAATTAGAATTTCGTTACGCGTTTCCGATACGGTACTGGTTCAATGTCTCGTCAAGCATGACAATACCAAGTCGATATCAGAAAGTTACTGTAAAATAGTATTTTTAAAGGTTTACGGAAACAATACTGGATGAACAAAATCATCAATATCGGACCAGTATTATTCCTTGGTGATATCTTGCCGTGTTGTGTCACTGTAGGTTTGTATTTGCGTTAATGGCAAACCTCATTTGAATATGAGATAAACATATTTTGAATAATTTCACAGCGAAGCGCAAGATGATGTTTACAGTTTCTACATTGATGATCGCAACGCTCAGTTATATGTTCTATACTGTCGCAAGAATCGCGCGATCTGAGTGTCTGTGTTAGTCGTAAGTAACAGCCAATTAGCAAAGATCAGCGAAGAGAATGTTTTTTTTTTTTTTTTGAGACGTCCGTGATTATAATAACTCGTCGTGAGAATGAGAAGCTCAGTGCTCATATTGGCTGTTGCGAGATTGCAGAAACGCAAATTTTGGATTTTAACAAACTCTGTAATTTTTGTTTGCGATTGGCTGCTTGAGCTTAATGTAAAACAATTTTACGGTGAATAACAAGTGAATAACGTTCAAGAGCGTTCGCTTATTGTTGTGACATTCACATTCCGATACGATCTCAGATTATTTTTTCTGTAATATAACACGTCGGATTAAGACTTCTGAACGTGATTCGTAACAAAGGAATTTATTTATTGTCTTTCAAAAACAGCCCAAACGCTCAGTTTCTCTTCTTTGCTTACTGTTTTTTTTTTGTTTTGTTTGATAACCGAGTTATCAAAAGTCAGCTTTTCTTTGCGCAATTCAACGCTGCCTTCTCTTTCTGCTGATCGACCATAAAAAGTACTTTTTTTTTTTAAGACTTACGATTAAACGCAAGACGCAAATGTCACGATTATTTATCATCGAAAGCGATAATCACGTAATTTTTGTGTTGTGGAGCGAAGTGCGATCGACTGCGAGGGCATTATAACAAGCAGTGTCAATACGCACACTGTGACCATGGTGTGCGTTACGTTTGTGTTCAAGTTCCTTTTATTTCTCATCTGGGGGCATTTTTGTTTGGGATTTTTAAACGTGACGCGTTTAACTCAACCTCTTCAAAATGTAGTGAATCAAACGACACGAGTTATTCCGCTGTCGCGGAATTTAAGCGTGAGCAACTTGGCGAATTTCACGTACACGCTGCCCGCTCACGCGGTCAACTTGACCGAACTGGCCTACAACTCTACCCAAGAATCCGAGCAGCAAGTCGATTGTCTCGGACTGGGAAAAACAGTCGCGTCGAGTCTGGAAACTTTCTTCAGGAGCGAGCCGAACGGAAGCAACGCGTTGGATGTGCGATTTTTCATGTCCTCGACGAGAGCGCGAAACCGCGTGCACGTGGATATTGGCGAGCAGTTCGGATTGGAGTGGACTGACTTCAAAATAGAACGCAGAACGGTCTTTATAGTTCACGGATTTCTGTCGCACGGCGAGGAGAACTGGATCAAGGATATGGAAAAAGCGTTTCACGAATGGGTACGACACTATGCGTGCTGACGCTTCTTCATGTTTAGTAATATTTTCTATATTATGTTGTACACAGGATGATGTTAATGTGGTGGTAGTAGACTGGAGTGCCGGCGGTAATACTTGGAATTATTACAAAGCGGCGGTCAACACTAGAATAGTAGGATACCAAATTTCCAAGTGTGTACACGATAATGTAACTTGAGTGAACAAGTTTGAAAGATATCCGAAAGATACATCTCGAGATGTTTAAATTGTATTTTATATTTTTTAATTCGTTGGTTTTATAGTTTATACAATTTTATGAATTTTTAATTCTCTTTTTCTTCTTCAAATGTGTTTTGGAAATCTTTCGAACGACGTTACGCTGTTTGTTTGGAACAGAAGTCGACTTACTTTTTTTTCTAACGTTACAATTCGTTCACGAAGACTTGTAGAACACATAACAAACACCACAATTAACAACAAAGGGTCGGATACGAGCAACTGGGGTCCTCTGCATCTGATAGGGCACAGTCTCGGCGCTCACATTTGCGGATTTGCCGCAAAAGAGCTGATTAAAAGACAGAACAAATGGACGGTGAAGAGAATCACCGGGTTGGATCCGGCGCAACCATGTTTCAAGAATGCTGACTCATCAGTTCAGTTACACAAAGATGACGCTCCGTTTCTGGACGTGATACACACGAACGGCAGATTATTCACGAGTCTAGGTCTTGGCTTACCCGAAGCTCTGGGTGAGTGACTTATCTCTAGATATCTCTCTGCACAAGAGAGCAATCTGTTCTCGATAGTTTTTAAAAAACTGTTTTTGACATTGTAATACATTTGAGAGAGAAGTTGGATTGTTTATTTATACTTTTAATCGATATCTTTATACGTGCACACAGGTCATATTGATTTCTATCCAAACGGCGGTAAAACGCAACCTGGTTGTGTGAAAACGGACTCGTCATACTTTAGTTATTTGAAAATTCCCAAAGACGGTCGGTATCAAATAAACTGTCCCGGAATATTACAGCGGAACCAGTGAGAATAATACATTCGTCGATTATAATTTTTCAGCGATACAAAAAGCAATATGTAGTCACGGGCGTTCTTATCTCTATTTCACGGAATCCTTAGCATCCGCCGCTGTGCTTAACTGCAGTTTCTGGGCGCATCACTGGGATATGACATATAGAAATTTTGTGCAACTAATTAACGAGCCGTGCGACAGAGATAATTGCACGGAAATGGGTATCAGAGCGGAAATGTACGATCAGCGCGGAACTTTCTTCGTGACTACTGCCAGTACTCACCCATTTTGCTGTAAATATTAAATTATATACTCGTGCTAAATAATAAAAAAAAAAACACATTTTGTAACATTGTCAATGTAAAGTGTCATATTGTCACTTTTACAGCTAACAGCACTAATGTCATAGAAGAGGTGAAGAGACAGATGCGGTCGGATTACAGTGGAGGGACGGAGAATTAAAGTGACGAAAATTACGTCAATCAATTAATTAGACAACTTGATGTAATTGTAAATAAATGCTTTATCAATATTATATTGCACAGTACAGTTAAATAATTGCTTTCTGTTTTATTTTTTAGATATTTACATTTGAAAACGCTCGCATAATATAAAAGATATACATATATATATGTAATATATACAATTTTCTCTGTTCATCTGCACCTTTTACCCTTCGTACGAACAATCGTTTTTTCGATGTTTATTATTTCAGCTTTCATTTTTATACGCATGATTATCATTTTGGCTTTTAAGAATATAACATACATATTGAAAATAATATTTTAAAAAATACATAGATATCTGGATAATACAAAATTGTGCGGAGTATAGATATAACTAATCCGTAAACGCTACTGGGGAGCAAGATAGAAGATAAATGTATCGATTTGTTAACAAAGACTCGTTTTCAACAGAATGTTTTTTTCCGCGATATATTTTTTCACAATTTAATATTAACATATGTGCAATGAAAACAAAAATACAAAATGTAAGATGCAATTAATTAAAATATACGTATAGTCGAAGTTTCTCGCGTAAAGCATTAATTAACGGATTATTTAATTCTTTTACAGAAAATAGCATAAATATACATAAATGAATAATTATAACAGCGATACACAAACATGATATAAAATGTCGTATATATGTAATAAACAAATAGTATAATTCTTTATAGTTTGACACACGATTGAAACATTATTGCTAGTATGGATTTCATTGATCATTTTCGACACATGATGGTAACAGATTCATATTTATAAAAAAAGATTTGTGCGCGTAAAGTAAATCCGTTATAACGTTATTGGCACATTGTGATATACTCTTATCTGATTCAGCGGAGCCAGATAAAGGTCTTAAAAGTAAACTTTTTTCATTCTTTTGTCAAATACATACACACACACATACAAAGGCTTATGACTTGCGTACTCTAGATATTACTTAACGACACGAAAGTTATTTATCAGTGAATGACTTGGACGTAAGTAGCAGGGAATATACCGGTGCGGCCTCGGCACTCGCCTATCCACCAGCCGTCCGCCTGCTTCTGATGGACGGTTATCAGATCGCCCGGATTGAGACTGAGCTCGTCGTTCAGATTCGCGGAGTACTGATAGATCGCGCGGCACTGTTCCGCGGCCTCAGTCTTGGCCACTTCCGTACCGTCTATCTCGTGATTGTTGTTGTCTTCCGAGTGACTGCTGAACTCGTCGAAATCACTGAAGTCATCCTCGTCCGGCTGATTTTCGGAATTACCGTCTCCAGCGGTTCGATCGATCCAGTCGCGAGCCTCGGTGTCCTGTTCCTTCGTCAGCTGCATCTCGAGCTCGTCATCGGCGTCCTGAATCTCAAAGGATTCGTTCTTTACCCAAGAAGGAATCTATACGTCAGGGTAAGAAAATCACATTTGACATTAGTTCGTTATGAATTACTTGACATTAGATCATTTCAATTGCTCTGATTATTACCTTAAGAACACTTTGTTGCAGACCCTGTTTGTCTCTCGAAACCAAAATGTGATCCGACAAAGGATGTTTCGCTCGCTTACTGCCTTCGACCTCCGCAAGTGTACCGCTTATCTTGAATCTCGCCGCCTCCAAGTACAACAACATCGAGCGCATCTGGAATGATGAGATGCAAAATAATATTCCTTTTTTATGTTAATCTTTTTAGATTTTATGCTGATATGTGCAAAGAAAAGTACATGATGCAGCTTATCCGTCACGTTCTGCGCGCTTTCGTCCGCCGCGAATGCCGGTGTCTTGAGAAAGGCGCGGTGCAACGTTTCCAGACCTTCCCTACCCCGCCTTTCCCTCTCCAGATCCTGCCTGATCAGATGCAACACCCTGACCAACGCCTGCTTCCGTCGTTCGCGATTCATCGCCAGCGTTACGTGCTCGGCATAAAAGTCGGGCAGCAACTGTTCCGCGTTCGTCACGTCGTTACTGTCCATTCGACGTACGAGATTTTTCAGCACCTCGAGATCCTGCGACACGTTGCAGCTGCGCACGGGCGTCAGCAAACGATCGGCATTCTGAAAGCGTTCATTGAAACATCTGTGCGTTTATTTAAACATCAATCCTGGATGTAGTAATGTACATAATCAACTATTTTCTCTCTTTCTTCGTTTTGTGATAGAACTTGCGTGCAAATTTTATTATTTACCTGTTGCAGGCGCGGCGCAAGAGATTGCAGGTGCGTCAAGTACACGTTGGCGAAGTCCTTCAGAGCGCTCAGTCTCTCCTCCTCGAGCAGTTCCATCTGTTTCGCGCCTTTTCTTACCGTGCTCTCGAACTCCAGCCGGGCCCTCTCGGCTCTCACGCTCACCGTGTAGAACTCCGTGTCCGCCCGGCGCGAGGAATCCTCGGCCTTCCGCCGTCTGCTCTCCAGTTTGCTCGCCTCCTTCTCCGTGACATGATGATGACTCGACGGCTTGTTGTTGCTCTGCTGACTCTGACTGATGGTCTGCAACCGCGCCAGATCCTGCAGCCTCTCGTTCTCGCGGGCGCTCGTGAAGCTCTGCTTCTTGCTCTTCGAGGCGACTCCGCGCCATTCCTGAAGCGACTTGGACGCCTTGTCCACCGAATTCTCGATTGCCTTTCTCGAGCGACCTTGCGTCTCCGCTACGCCCACCTGTGGAAAAAAGAACGTCATCCTTTCGTTCCGTCGTCGCACAATTGCGAGATCTTTTATCGACAGTCTCGTAACGAAAACAACTCGAAAAAATTTCATCGAGAGAAAAAAAGATAAAAAGATACGGGCGGATCATAGAAAATCATTAACTTGCTATTTGAAAGTTGACGGAAAAAAATCCCATGATAAATTTTCCTCTCTCAGCGCTTCCTACTTCATTATTTAAATTAATATATACTATACTTTACAATGATCTTTCTCTGGGATGTTATGCGGCTGTTGCATAAGCGCAATCACGCGTACACACGGTGACGTTAGTTACTCGCTTTTGCAACGCGAACACGTAGTAATTATTTCCCCGAGACTCTCGGACTTACTCTGAGCGGTTTGGCGAGTTGCTCGCCGAGCGCGATGCCCCATAGCCGGTGGGCTTCCGCGGCAGCCTCCATCTCCTCGCCGACACACCTCCAAGCCTCATTCACACCTCCGGTACCATTACCACCTATATATATGTATTACGAAACAACGTTGTACTTACTATTTTAGACGAGAGATGATCTCGCTACTGAACGCCAATATCGTCAATATTTTTTTTTTTTAGCGTTCGATGCAACAATAACAACGCAATCGCACGAAATAGAAAATCAAGAAAAAAGATTACCTTGATCTTTAGCGCACGCCTTCGTTAACTTACTGCTGAGCTTGCTGAGTCCTTTCGCGTAAGTGGCTTCGAGTTCGGCTCTAAAATTCATTTTTTTTTTTTTTTTTTTTTTTTTTTTTTTTTTTTTTTTTTTTTTTTTTTTTTTTTTTTTACATTTTTTACATTTTATTTGCAGACGCAACTCGCGTTTTTATATGCGAGACAAGGTGACGGTCTAAATACCTCTCATGAAGAATCGAAGCCAGCTCTTTGCAAAAGTCACCTCCTTGTTTGATGTACCTTCGCACATCCTCGAAGCCGCCTTGTCCGCCCTGCGGACAACAAGACAAAAAGTAAAATAAATAAATAATTTAATAATAAAAAAGTGACATTTGTAAAAAATATATGGCGCTTTAAATCACTTTCTCTTTAAAACAAATCGCTTGCAAACTACATTTTAATCCGTTCGCGAGAATGGCCGCGCGCCATTTCTAGAAAAACGTCGTTAAATGTTGATTTATTCGTCTCCACTCGGAGAGATTTTCAGAGATTCCGCGAACGGGGCAAGTACGTCGCCACACGGCTGATATTATTGTAGCGTAGTTTTTCGGAACGCCACAAAGGCGTGAAAGTTTAGTATCGCGTATCCGTGAAATTGGTAATTAGGTGTTGAGGAGCGGCGAACCGGTTCGTTCGACGATTATCAGACTCGCGAAGGAAGAAGAGGAGATTTTTGATGCGGAGATCGCGCGCGAAGAGATTACTTTATTGCGCAACTCGCACAAAGAAAAAAAAAAGAAAACACAAGTGGATCTTAAATAGATACAAATATACACACAACTGTGAACGTTGCTCGCACGCCTTCGCATTATACCGCGAATCCTTTTGTATTTTAATGCGCCTCGCCTACCTTCGATTACGCTCGCCGAATCCCGGGGAAAGGAGAAGCTTCTGCTTTCTCCGCGCGCGCGCGCGCGCGACTTAGTGTCCCGGAAGTCGGCGGATTGATAAAATCGCCAAGTACACCAAGGTATATTCTAACAATAGAAAGGCTTTTGTCTCGTGATAAAAGTTTTCATCCCGGACTATCGCGGATGTGACTTGCGCGCGAGTCGCGACACGTAAAAGTGTTGCGACCGGTGTTTCATTCGAAATTAAAAAGCTCAATCATCTCACGTGGGTATCGCACCCCAAGGCAATCGGTGAAAGTACGTACATAAGCTTGATGGAGCCGACTGTTAATTAACCAGAACGCGTATTAAGCGTAATGAGTCACGATAAATTATGAGAAAGTAACCGAATAACAAATCGCGAGGAAACTGATGGAGAAGCAAAGGATAACAACGACATTTATTTATTTAATTGCTGCTCGACATTATTTGCAGTCATTCGAGTTCAATAGACGAGATGTTTGGACAAGGCTTCCTTTTGGTCGGCGCGCGCGTTTAAGCAGAAAATCACCTTTCTCGCGGAGAGCTATTGGAGCATGGCGCGTTAAACAAATTGGATTTACGTCAGCGATTCTGCAAGTTCCACCTAGTCACAGCTCCTGTGAATTGCGCGAGGTTTCAAAACCTTCGTTCGCACCGAAGGAGCTACAAATAAATGGTCTGACGATGACAAGTCAATAAAAGCGTCGAGAAATAGACACGCGACAGATAGAAAAATAAGAACAAAAAATATTGCCGATTACAGCGCGTTTCACGTAACGTTGCGAATTTTTCATTCATAAAAAATAAGTTTTGAGCGAAAAAGATGGGGTATAGTTACACGCGTGTTATTGCGAGCTCGACATTTGATCACGTATGTGCGTACATGACAGGTAATCGCATTACGTAATATCGGAATGCGGCGGGGCAACGATATTACATTTCCGTCATCTGCATACTCTCACGATTATGGCACGTAAAATGGTTACGTAACGGCGTTAAAAAGTCGCGCCCGTCGAAGACTTAGAATAAAGTTTAAGATTTCCGTTGCAACACGGCGGCGCAACGATGGCTTGCGTAATCCTTCGATCGATACGAGACGCGTGTGTGCATCCTTCGATAGACCGTCGTTTGTAAGAGGCGCGAAAACCGCAAACGCTCCTGTAATATCCGTAAATTAGACTTAACTTTTTTGCGATTGTAATTCACTCAACTCGTCGATGTTCGTCTGTTCCGGAGAAACCTGCGAGAAACATCATAACGTGTGTGTAAATCTCTCGCGTGCGAATGAAAAAAACGCGCGAAAACAAAATCCGATGAAAATCGATTCGACCTCGATTTCGCAAAAACAAATGTTGCTACTTGAGAGGAACAACGCGTTACGCTGGGTATTTGTATGTTTAACTGTTAGATATTTAAAAAAATAATCAAATAACTGACACGGTAGATCGATCGATATGCGGTAGAAGATCTAGCGGACATGGTCCATTTGTAACGTGAGTGCACAGCGACAGGGGCAACTTTCTATTCAGACTCGGTCTAAATTTTACCGAAAGTCGACTCGCCGCGGTCTGCTTCTCGATATCTTACACGAACGTTAGCGCAATCGCGTATCGGAAACGTATGTGCCTTCTGATCTATCGTATTATATTATTGCACATATATTTTACTTTGCTCGAACGGGGTAGCCGCGCTACCGGTAGCTGGCTAAAAATTGAGAGAATAACTAAATCAGTTTTGTCATGCGTGTCGCGCATAAATTTCCATCGTGACAAAAAAATATCCGATTTGCGTAACACGCGCGATATTAATATACACATCATAAAGCGACGTATTAATTTAAAAGAGATAAGTGTGTCCATACGACATTTCTTGTACTATTGAGACACAGCGAAAGTTGCGATCGACTTGATCGGCGAATTACTGAAATGTCACAGAAATATAAGTTTCGACGTATTTTATTTGCAATTAGAGTCGCAATCGAGTTCTCGGTGATTTTTAACGATTTTACGCCTCCGAGATATGTCGTGCAATCGCGAACCCTCTTCCGTCTCGAGATATACGCAACGTGATACGTGAAACTATGTTAATTAAATGTTTAATTAATGACCGCTCTTCGACAGAAGAGACTTAATTTCGTGTTAATTTTCTTTAACTCGTCCGCTAACAGTATTAATACATCGCGAAATGTGTAATGGACGTTCGTAAATAAATGTTAACCCTTCGTCTGCAGACATGAGTTTCCCAGACCCACTCAAAAATTGCGCATCAGTGTATCTAGTAAAAATTAGTTTTTTTTTAAACGTTTATATCAAAACTACTAGAGATTTTTTCAATTTGTTTTTTGTTATCAACGCAGAATCGTTTAAACTTTTGATTCAAAAAAATTGAAAAAATATTGATTTTTTGCAAAGATATTCGATTTTAAATTCGCGTTGGTCTCAGTCTGTCTTTTTTTTTTTTTCTTACTTGTAGGTCATTTTTGAGGTCTGCAAGCGAAGAATAAATTTTTGCTAACTACTTTCTTTCTCCCTCTCTCTTTTGCTCTCTGTATTTCTCTATCTATCTCTATTTCTCTTCCCTGTGAGAACATCCAGCTCGTTTAGAGCGACAAATTGCGTTAGGCAAACTGCGATCTTGCCTCCTTATTCAGACACGACCATTAAACGAGTGCAAATGAGCGCGTGTCATAAAATATGATTATACGCATTCATAAATAACGGCCGACGCATGAAGCAAGTCGAACATAATAGCAATTCGGCCGCTCGGCTTAAAGGTTAATCGATACATCTATTACTGTACATCGGTGACGATAAACGGGGCGTGCAACTTCGCAACAGGTGGTTTATTTTCATTCGCTTCGGTGCAACGAGCAGGTGCGCCCAGTCAGTGGCCAGTCACTAATCGATGGCTATCCGAACCTACATTTTACGGTGTGAAAATATAAAAGCGAACTACTACTATTCTCGAAAATGTGTCAGTTGCAACACGGTATATATTGTACTTCTTTTTTTTTTTTTTGTAATCCACGGCAGTGAACTCTGTGCGCGTAGATATTACTCAATTGCGACCGTTCTCTCAATCTAATTAAAAACAAGCATGTGTGTTGCAGCGCAGAGACTGCGGAATTCACTGATTCGCGCGCAAATGTGCGGGAACGACCGTGAAATTTGTTGCAACGTGAAATAGCGACGAGCGGCACTTTTTTTATACGTGCCAAGACTCTCACAAACCCTCACACACCGTCGGAATAGTTAACGAGTGTCTCGCTATTCCTTTCCCTTTTACCGACAATACTTCCTCCGCATTCAATCTCGCAGAGAAATCGCGCGGAGATCACAACCGAACAACCGTCCGTCTGTTATTCGCCGTTAATGCGAATGCGTTTTTACACGTACGACACTTTCCGACGTGTTTAATTTCGCATATGTTAGCGGCAAAGTGGCTGAATGGAGAACGTTTTCCACTCTCTTTGTCTCGTTTGCATTCATTTGCACGCAAAGTTCATTCATTCGATTTTCCTCGGTCTGCCTGAAGAACACTATGACGAATTAATAGTGAATGTATAAGCAAAAAAAAAATATATACATATTTCGCGTAAACTATGAGGAATGTAAAAATCAGTTGCGTTATTTTCTATATGTAGAACTTCGAAAGATTTTTTAATTAAATTACAAATTAAAACAGACAAATCTTTAGAAAAGTTGAATATAAAATGTAAGGTAAAATATTTAATAACTTAATGACATTAAATAATATGATTTAATATTTTTTATGTGTGTTTAACATATTTCTATTTAATAATTGTTTTTCATATTTAATAAGTTGTGGTAAAAAAATACACCAACAAAAAAAAGATTTGACCTACTCTCTCGTCTAAATGCCAGAAAAGTCATACACGTATACTGTAATTTGTCTATTCTCTCGACTATACGGAACCCGACAATTCCGCTTTCCGTCCTTGACGAATTAGACGTCACGTATACCTGACGTATCGCGTAAAAGTGTGTGCGGAGAAACTCAATGACCTCTGTGCCACGCTATCAGGGGGATCTGCGGTCGAATGCAACTGCCAAGTCAAGGTGGCAATCTTTCCCCTGTTCCTCACGGCCACACGCGTGTTTCTAAACATATTTATACACATGTACACGCGATTGGCGTGAACACGCTGAAAACACACAGAAAGAGAGAGAGAAGACGGGTAAAGAGTGTGCGCCACGCATGTACGTACATACATACGAAACAAAGTCGGCTACTATTTTCACCGGCGCAACTTTCCCACACTTTCCATGCTTTGCTTTTGCGATGCTTCGAGGCACGATCGAATCACGCGATCGCGCTAAACGCCATTTCTCCTCGGCGGTCGATAAATCTTCCGATAGACCACCCCGCATGTATAATTTCGATTCAGAGAAAGCAAATACGATATGTAACTGGAAGATATCGCGATAGTGTGTGTGCGGGATCTTAAACAGCAGGTGCTGTCTCATGTTTGTAAATTGTTTCACGGATCATCAATTAAAAGAGAGAGATTAGCAGAAATGAGACGAGATCGATGCTTCAAATTTTTTTTACCTTCTTCCGAAAGTTCACGTCTTGCGTCAGTTAAAAAAAAAAGAAGTTGTATACATATCTCTCAAATAGGATTATTTGTATTCGGGGAAAAGAAACGGTGGCGTGAGTCACCGATAATCGCGTTATTTCCAAAGCGGCGAAGAAGATTACGACTTGCTTCACACACACACGCGCGATATGTCACTCAATATTGAAGTAAACGCGTGAGTCACGTTTTCCCGAGTTCAAATAAATTGAAAAAAAATTTTCGACCTGTAAGATTCGCGGAAAGAAAATTTCTTTACGCCATTTTATTTATTTCAATTGCTGTTTTTTCGCGCGCGCGCGCGAAAGTGAATCTGACCCTTGCGATTTTACTTGATTGAAATTTCATTTGGCCGAGAACTCGTGACTCGCACACAATCGACAGTTTAAATACGCGTGTGACGTCGAGTATTTCCCTTTCGCCGCTCGATAACGCGTCGCTTTGAAGTGTTCTTTACACGTGCCGCGATGATATTAACCCAAATAGACGGTAAAAATTGCGAACCCCTCAGTAACCTTGTTCATTATGTTCATTACGAGTGAGACGTTAAACTCCCACTGCATCTGGGACTGTGTGGTACGTTTCAGCAAGGACGGATCGCGCGATAATAAGTAGAGCATATTTAAGTGGAACGTCTTTAAACGAAGCATTGTGCGGCAAAAATTTTATTTTAATCTTTAACTTTCTAAATTTCATTTTTTTTTTTAATAGCTTTTAATTTTTTTTTAATTTGTTCGCGCGCAGTTCGATATTAAGGATCGTCTCGAGTGTCGCGCGCTTTCAGAAATATCGCACAGCTTCAATCAAAACATTTTCCACTGTCCGCATCTCTTTAATTCTTTTTGTTTTACTTTTACTTAAGTTCTCGTACGTTTCGAGTGTGTGTTCTCGCGCAAGTGCGCGACAACTGCACAAACACGTATATAGTCGGGCGCAACAACAAGAAAGAGAGAAGTTAAACCGAGACTCTTGCGAGAAGAGTACCTCGTCGGTCTCGTTGGTCTGCAGCAGATGAGTCGAGGCCATTAACCCCCTGATTGACCCGAGCATTCTCCTCTTAATCAGGCCACCTTTCCCGCCGTGGTTCCTCGACGTCTCAGCATCGGCGCTACCGTTCCCCGTTATCGTCGCCGTTTGCGGCTTTGTCGTCTCCACGTCGTTTTCCACGTCCGAGCACAGCTTGTCCATACTGAAGGACACCGGCGGCTGCAACCGCGTCCTCTTGTTCTCCAGGATGTCGTCCGAGCTGACGGTCTTTCTCCTCAAGTTGCCGCGCGTTAACGTTCTCGAGCTGTTCGCCGACGCCGGCCTGTCCGCGTCCGAGACGTTCGCCTCCTCGGACACCGACGACAGACCGAATTCCTCCACCCGGGTGATCGAGGCGGAGGACGACGCCTGGACGCGTGCCTGCGTCAGGTCGTAGAAACCCCGTTGCTTGCTTTTCGATGATCGCGCGGAAGCGGCGTCGTCGCTTCGTCCCTTACAATGCGAAAGAAAATTTTTTTTCTTTTTGACAAAAACATCAAATCAAATGGCAGATACTCGAAAGAAACTGCCTTGTCTCTTCGTTGCTCTCATTCCGAGACACGCGTATATTCGAGATATATAATTTAGTTGGTAATCTTGATATTGTGCAAACTCGCATTGTGTGTGTGTGTGTTATGTAGCTTAAAATTCGTTACGTCGGCATTTGTTACGATCAATCATAAGATTCTCGAACAAAATCGATGTATGTACGAAGAATAAAACCAGGGTGAAAGCGGAGTAAGCCCGTAATTTGCAAGGTCTATTTCAAACGCCGAGTCAAACATCTTGGCTGTTGCAAATTATAAACTTACTTCTCCGCTCGCGTCCCTCGTACGGCATATCGATGCTGTAAGAGCTACGTCAGAGTTACGTCAAATTTTTACAAACGCGATTGATTTCAAAATTTTATCAGTTTTAACTAAAAGATACAAACGTACGTACAAACTATTTGTTTTTTTATGTAAATTCGAATAAAAGCTTTTTTTTATTCAACTTTGTGCACCAATTGTCGCTATGTAGCCGTTTTTGTTTTATCTGTATAGTTTTTTTACACACACAATGTTATTTTTTTACTGACTAAAATTAACTAAAATTGATAATGTTTTTCGATTTTTTTTCTTTGCGGATATTTTATCGCTACCTCGGAACTGAGCGCGCCGACCGCTTGCAGCTTCGCGTGTCGGTTCACCACCTCGCCGATCTTGGTCCTTTCCTCACGCAGCCAATTGCGCATCCTACCCCAAGCCTTGCCCAGCCGCTGCTTCTGCAGCTTGAGGCGTTTGCTTCGGTTCGACTCGCCGCTCACCGACAACGCCGTCTCCTCGTGAGGACACTCCGGATCCGAATACGATCCCGACATCGACGCTATGCCGGCGTCGTAGCCGTCGCTGTCCGACGCGCCGTAACTCCTTCTGCCGGACTTGAGCGATCTGGTGGAACGTTTGAGCTGATCGAATTTGCTTCGCCTGTTGGACGAGACGTGAATCGCGGCTGTTTCCTTGCGATTGTTTTGCTCGACATTGTTCGGCGCGTCTTCGCGCGATTTCTTGAGAGGCAACGTGTTCTTCGGCACGTCGTAAAGATCCTGACGATCCGACGATTCGACCACGTCTGCTTCCCGATCTCTGGGTTGTTCCGAGGACACTCGATTGTTCTCCGAAATCGTGGAATTCCTCGGGAAATCGTACAGGTGATGATTTTCCGCGGATTCGCCCTGATCGCTCGTGTCGACCTCCAGAACAACGACCTCCTCGTCGGAATTCTCGTCGTGGCAGTTCTTCATGTCGTCGGCGCGGAGAAAACTGAAACTTATCGTCGGCACGCCGTCGGCGTCCGTCTTCACGGTCGCGGTGGCGTTCAATTCCACCGTTGTGCTGTGCCGTTGCTTTTCGTTCCGATTCATTCTCGCGTGAAACTCGCCGGGAGTTTCGTTCGAGACGGACTTTACGTCGCTTTGACACGGAGAGATACCGGATTCCGTCGCGTCGGAAGACTTTGTAATTTTATCGGACAACCGACTCGCGACAACTTTCGTTTCACGTTCCCTCGCTTCGTCCTTCGCGGCGACGTCGGTCTCTTCTTCGTGAAATTCGCGACAATGCACGATGATCGGCGCGGGCACGTCGTACCACGTCGTCTTCGCGACGCTCGTCGCAACATTGGCCGAGCTCCTCGCGGGCGATTTCAGGGCTGTCAAAACGTGCCTCACTTCATTCATCTCTCTGCCAGATGTGAAAATAAATTTCTTCTTTGCGCGCACAAATATCGGAAGTCGATGCTTCGGGAGATCTCCTTCCCGTTTCGTTCTTTCTCTCTCTTTCTATCCTAACGAGATCCCGTTGCGAGAAACGCTATTAAGTCGCGATCGAATCGCGGCGAGCAACGGTGAAATGAGACGTGTTTCGAAAACATGTGTTGTTATTATCGCGCGCAATAAGAGCGTCTCGCGTCGGGAATATATATTCGATATTGTTCACTCCTCGAGCAAAGTTCTTTTCATTTTCGATAAAATAATTTTGATAAAAGAAAGTCTCGGGAGAACCGGCGGTGTGGGATGATTAAATTAATTTTTTTTTCCTTGCCTCTTTTCTTCAAATATACAATTTACACCGTGTCTGCGAAGAACGGCGCCGAGAATATTTCCGACACATTTTCCGCGATCTTCAAGTGGGCAGAACGGAATCTCATCGCAGCAGGTTCGCCTCGTCGTGCGACATCGCGTGACACAGCGAATCGCGTAGTAATAAAGAGCCTGAACGATTACGCGGCAGAGACATCATATTGGCAATGACAGTCGATTCCGTCGAACCTTTGCGCCGATCCAATTTGTCGTCGAGGCCGACGGCGCGACGCGACAGAAAGAGATATATATATATATATAAAGAGAATGACGCGTTTCCTCACGCTTCACCTGCGCTTCATTGCCAGTCATCGGTTAACGCGCACTGTGGCGGCTTGCAACTCACGTGGAAGCGCGCAACGGCGTCGCGAGCAAATGGAATTTGAAAAACGGTGTCGCGTTCGCTCGCTCGGCTGTGATTACAAATACGCGCCCGTACACGTACGGCGCGTTAACGGTCAACATTTTATTCGAGCACCGCGGCGTTGACCACAATACATCGATGACGGGATGAACGACGACAGATGGATGAAGATCGAGGATGCGAGAGATGAGAAGAAGCGCTCTACGCCGAGCGAACGTCGGTCGGCTATTACGTAATTATCGCGTTACGAATCGAGTATCGCGCGCGGAGAAGGACGAGGCCGCCACGTCTATTAATTTTGTTTCGTAATTTGTTAATTTTATTCCATTTGTTTTTTTTTTGTTTGTTTTTTTCGTCTTCTTTCTTCGTTATTTTCTCTCCTTTTCTCGCTCTCTTTTCTTCGGTTTTTCGTGTTTCACGCTCTCGTTGCGCGTCACGTGCGCAGCGCAGCCGACGTCACGTCGCGCACTGGATAGCGCCAGCTATATAATAACGAGCCTTCGATGATTGGTCGGTTTTGTATTGTACGAGTGCAAAAAGCGGTCACCACACGAAGACAGGTGACAGGAGCGTCAATTCACGATGAAGCCTAACAGCTTTGCGCGCACATCCGACGAAAAAAACAGAAATCGCACACTCGTTGACGTTTTACGTTCCTCGGAGAGGAAGAATGTTTTTCTTAAAAATCGACGCGAGTTAAAAAATCGATATCCCCGCGCGATTCGATAATCCGCTTATGTCGATTGATTGTCGCGCGATTTTTACGCGGTCGATTTTACGGGACGAATATTTTTTTTTTTTTTCGTATCGGAGCGACGACAAACTAGTGCCTGTGCTGCTGGCCTGGAAGCAGCCGCATTATACAACCGCGAACAATTACGTCCATATTGTACACCGCGTGCACCAACACTGCCGCAAACCGTGCGTTTCGCGACCGAAGAATCGTCGATTCAATCGTAAATTACCCGAGATCGCGTCTTATCCTCCCCTCTCTCTGCATCATCATCTCGAGCGCGAGAGAGCTACTATTATTATTCTTCTTCTTCCTCTTCCCAACACACAAAGCCACCGTCCGAGAATAAATTAACGTCGCCGCAGAAGAATTTCAAGATTCCGTTCGATTTTAAATTGCGTCGATCGCGCAAATCCTTTCTGATCGTCTCACTGTCACGTATCACAGCCGCGCTGAATCAAAACATCGTCTTGGCGTTTAACAAAAAGCGCGCGCGTCGCTCGCTTACTTTACGCGCGCGTAAAATGCAACATACGAGCACGAGCGCTGCACCGAACTCACTGGCGGATCACGGACCGCTATCGCGTGCTTTGCGAGAACGAGTGCGGAAACGCACCCGAGTCCACATGCGGAGGGGAGAGAGAGAGAGAGAGAAAGAGAACTGAACTGGCAATGTGCGTAACGCGAATGGTAGCGAGCAATGGATAGTTTTCAGGCGACTGAAACGTGTTTCTAGGCAGGGGATATTTTGCGGTGTTTTCTATTCTTTGGAGATTTATATTTAGCCCGGGTGCCGCACTTAGGCACACACCCATCTCTTGTTCCCGCTCGCCCGTTTGGCGCACGCGAGTATACACCGCGTTCTGTGTTTATCCCAACGTTCAGCAATGCAAGATTTTATTGAAGATAAATACAAACTCGTAATTTTAATTGATTTATTGTTTTTGTATATTTTACAAATTATTTATTAATTTGATTTTTTTTTATTGACACGTGCGTGGCAATACCAGCGTTTGGTTCCAGCATTAGCTCTTCGTTTTACACTTACACCAATATTGAACCTCTTTGCATCAGTTACAATAACTCGCTTCAGTGATTTAGGCAGAGAGATAAAAAGAAGTAAATATATAGTGACGAAAAGTACGAGGTAAAATATTTCAGAAATTCTATTCGAAGGGAGAGCAAGAGTTGGACAAAGTCCAGACAGCTGGGAGGGGTTCTTATTTTTTTTTTTTTTTTTTTTTACTTACACAAAACAAAACACGCTTATCGCGTGCACAAACGCACAATGTAAAAAAAAATCGGAATATAAATAATGGAGCATTGCGAAGCGTGTTTTATGCTAACCGAGCCAATCGTCCACGAACGTGTACATCGTTATCAGCAATCGTCAGAAACGGCGTTGCTACGTCGAAGGAGCGAAAGTAACGTTGCAATAAGAAATACAAAAATCAAAGTTACATCTGGACAGGACATTTCGCACATGTGTGTCAAGCAGGAAATATACTGGAAAGAAACTTATTTGAAAAGTATAATTAAAAAAAAAAAAAAAAAACACAAATAGATAACGAAACGCGTGAAAGATGTCGAGAAAGTGGTGTTGCAGGAACGCCGGTAAATTATTTACACACGTGAAATTGATAGTGCGATTAAGTTTCCTGATCTCATTAAAGTGCTACACGTTTTTACGCGTGAGAACGTTTTTGTTAACGACTCCTGCATTTATTTTTTCCTGGTGTAAGAAAACGTGAAAGAAAAAAAATCAAATCGCGATTCGCAACGCTTTCGAAGAAGCATAGCTCTCGGGTTTTGCGTCGCTTTAATTACGAGACGGGTCTTGCGAGAGATAACGTTATACGTGCGTCAACAATGTGTCAACCTGTTATCACTTGTACGACATATATGCATTCTTTTTATACCGTGTTGCTGCATGTATTTTACCTTGTTCTTTATATAAAATTATTGTCGAACGTGCGGCAAGGAAATTTTTTTCAACGGAAGGAACACGCGCCGCAGATCTCCGTCGCGCGAATATCACGTCGCTCGGTTCGTCAAAATTTCCACCGGAGTGATCATTTTTCCGCGAAAGCGCTTTTCACACAGGCCGCAAAGAAATGCAATTTAACTTCGCGTTAAATCTGTCTGAAAGATTGCCATAACGGAAGTCTCGTAATGACAAACACGCCTTCGACAAACGAGTGAAGGTATAAACACGCGCTGCATTAAATCTCACGTTAATTTCTGTAATTTGTCGAACGGCGCTTCTCGAAACGCTTTGACCGAAACTGTGTCATTCTCGCTAACTGTAGATTTAACGCTAATCCGAGATAATTCCGCACAGGGCGAAAGAGAGAGAGAGGAAGATGGTGCAAGAATAAAACTTTTGCGAGCGAAAATTCATTTAAATCATCCTACTGAACTCCTTCTTCCGATAGTTTTACGGGCTACTTTCTCGCGAAATAAACTTGCCTGGCATTCCGCGTCCGTGACAATATAACAGCGGCTCTCGACCGAGAAATTATTCAATAAATTAACACGCCCGATCGATGTGAATTGTGCGGCATCAATGTCAAGTTATTGAATAATTTATCGTTTTATCTATTACCTGTTGTATTATACACGCGTGTATTGCGTATTGTACGGCGCAACCTCGCCCGTTGCGTTGCTCCCATTTCACTCCATTTTCTTTCATTTATTTTATTACTCGTATCCTACTTATGTTGACACGCAACGAGATAATAATTATTATTATTAAGTTCACATTTCTTTTTTCAAATAAAGATATATCTCGCGTGTCGCAGGTGATTTTGTGTAATAATTCGAACATACATTCTTTCCCGTTCGCGCGAGAACATCCCGTTTCCACTTCGCGCGACAGATGGTGACGCTGCGTTTCCAGCGGCGTAGCGGATTTTAAACACGTGTTGCGCACATATCCGGTATATTGAGACTCCGGAGAAGCCGAATAAAAGTTGCGCGCGCGCGCGCGCTTATAATAACAGCGCGCGTCTTGTTCGTCGCGTTTTTCCGCCGGGCGCATTGTAACGCGCGCTCGCGCGCGTACTACGAACGTGCGCGCGTATATTATCACACACATGTACTTGGATACTCACGTGGGAGTTCTGCGGGGACTTGGGACGCGGTGCCTTGGGACGGATCCAACCGGGGAGCCAGTGACGTGAGACCGGAAACATTCTATCGTCGTCGCGCCGATGTAACGCGTTGTCCATACACGGCGCGTTATCGTCGGCGTACACGGACGAACAATTGTTCGCAGAAGTAGGACGTAGAGGAAAGATCGAGAAAAGACAACGAGAACGCGGTTTTCTTTTGATTTTTGATCGTCACATCACACGCGTTCTTCAACACAGGGTGTAATTTATCGCGTCTAATCGTCGGCTGTTATTTCGTCAAGCGGAATTGCGAGAATACACACGCGCGATGTACAATAACATCCGATCGATAATTCTCGCGCTGACGCGACCGAGTGACGAGTTTGATTGATACGAAGCGACGCATCGCGAATCGCCGAATTCGGAACTTGCGGTTCGACTGTTATTTCCAGTTTATACACGCGCGCGAGCTACGAGAGAGAGATAAAAGCACTGACTGGCGACGTGTTCGATTCTCGCGCAATATATCGCGTTTGCCGCTTATCGCGTCAATCGACGCGTTATCCGACAACGCGACTTATTTTTCAAAAAGATCCGCCGCCGCGGAGTGTCTCTTTAAAGAGGTTTGGAACTGTTCAATCAAGAGGGAAAGGGAAGTGAGATGGTATCTATATTATCTACCTTTAAAACGTTTTTAATTTTCACTTTGTTATTATGTACCTACATTCCTATTTGCCTTCTACTTCGAACGCGAACTTAAAAAATTGAACAATTGATTGCCGAACTGATTTTGTTGTTGCTACATTTCCTTCGTAACTAAAAATCGCCGGTTTTGGTATTTTAATAATTATTTTCTTTTTCAGTTGTGAGGAAAGGTCCTTTTATTTTTATTACAATGGATTTCTAAGTCCTTAATCTATCAGTACAAATTTTTTCAAACAGCTGTGTCATTTTCATTCTACTTTCTTCTCTCTAAAATATGAAAACCCCACAAGAACTCCACAAGAATGGTAAAATCTGAAATTATCGTGTTTTTAACAACAATTTGCTTTGGAATTTTTTATGGAAATAAATATGAAGAAATTTGAAAATTATTTTTTCTAATCAAGAACGAGATTCTCAAGTTTCAAAAACGCTTCAAGTTTAGATATGTCCCAAATCTCCTTAACATACAAAGCGTTCGTTCAACGCTCGTATTGCTCGTATTGTAAACTTTCACCATTCTAGCAGTTTTCTTGCTGTAATTGTGTAAAAGTTAAACGCTCAAAGCGTACACTTCTCCTTGAAAGAAGAATCCTTTCATTTTTGTGAACCATAAAACCGACCGATGGATGGATATAACAGTTGAAAATTGATGCGTGTAAAATTGATGCGCGGCCGTCGTTTCTCTCGTATCGTCTATTCTAGTTTCGCGCGCGCGTCCAGCGTTTGATGAGAAGACAGATAAAAAAAAAAAAAAAGAGCCGACATTATATCTTCGAATAATTACGCGCCGTAAACCTTCCGTTCTGCGGAATATTGCATGAGTAAATATCTACCACACATACGTGCAAAAACGCGGCAAGAAATATTAACGTATACTACTATGTTATATTCTCTGACTTACTCTCTTTGGTAAAGTATTGTTCCTAGCGCGGAATATGCGCTCCATCATCTACATGCGTCAGATATACTCGATTTTTTGCTTAAAAATACTTGGCGAAAGGCAAACAACTTTGAACACGTTGATTGCAAATAAGTTTTGCAATTTTGACGTGAAATCAATCAACTCAGAGGAGTTAAGAAAAATTGAGAAATGATGAAATATTTAATATACAGTTATAAAAAAAACGCAACACGCAAGTAATATTTTTCGCAGCATTTTTCTCTTTTTCCTCCTCTAAAACAACTTTTTTTTTTTTTTTTTGCTTTTAATTTTGAAGCAAATATTTGAAAGGAAGCACATAGTGGCTTTAATTACTTGTCTCTTATCATTACAGATAGCGTTAAAAAGTTTTTGTTGTTCGAACGACATATCTCGCCGCCGGAATTCTTTTGGCCGCGCGAGATACAAAGATCGTACATATCTACGCGCAGAAACCATTATGTGCTCGATATGTCAATGAGTCCTCGACTGATAGTCAATTCACGCGACTCAGATAGCGTAAAACGTTCAAGGACGAATCGGAAATAACATCCGCCCTTGACTGATCCCGAGTATCGTTTGCGTGTGTTAATAAATTGAAGTATTTTAATTTAGATAATTCTTCGAGTAACCTTAATTGATATTTCGCGTGTTACACGTTTGTTTTACCCCTTCTCCGTTTTTTCTTTTTTTTTATGAGATATAATATTCTCAGCGGAGAACAGATCCGGATGAGTGAGAGAAGTGCGAGAGAGAGAGAGAGAGAGAGAGAGAGAGCAATTTTTGACACGGAAAACTGTCGACTTCGTTATAAGTTACGCGGGTCAATTCCTTCGTGCGAGTAGACGTTTTTTTATCGCGAGTAATCGATATGGCGGTATCGTGTAGCGGTACCGCGTCGCCACCGGCGCTTAGCGGAAGCGAGCCGTCCACCGGAACCGGTGTTTCTTTCACGATCCGCTCTAGCCATGACAAAAAGGACATGCTCTAAGTGTAGTACATGCGGCTCGAATGTGTGCTATTAACTCACAGGAAGAATCCGGCTCTTATTCAACGCGGATATACCCGACCTATCATTACGCAGGGTGTTGTTTTATATATATTTATATTTTTTTTTCGTATACTCGGTTATAAAATAATTTTGCATACTTGGTTGTAAAAAAATTGAGGAATAATATACACACCGAGCACATTTCCGTACTTGTGTCTCTGAAACGAATTAGAAATCCTCACGCGTAATCGAAGCTGTATACAGGACTTCGCAATACAGACGGTGGTTACAGATGCCAGCGGGGAAAACGACCAGCGACCTTTACGCGAAGCGCGTTGCGCCTTGCTAGGTGAAAAAAAAATCGTATATCGATCGCGTTCACTTGATTCGATGCCCTCGGCATAACGTACCGGTCTACCTGGTCTACCGGTCGAACAATTTTCCTCGCGTTTTCTCACACTTCGCACACACCGGCGCGGTTGCGCGCATCGCGCAGGGCTACATCGTGTGCCTGCCTACATTTGAATGAATTAGAGCAGAAAAGTCCACAAATTGAATGCATTTCACAAAAAACAAAAATAAGCAGTATAAAATATATGAATAAACATACGGAAGTAAATATATGAATATGCAGCAGTATTAAAATATACATGTATACAAAGAAATAATTGCGTATGTACATAGAATTTGCTATTGCTGTAAATACGTTGCAGCCATAAAGCGACTCTACAATCGTCTCTAAGCGCATTTCGCGCGTTTCATCACGGAGGAGAGAAAGGTGCGTTCGTTATCATTAGATGGCACACACGAGATAAGCGATATACGAACTGTTGGAAATGTGAATCAATTAAGAGAAATACGCTGAAATATACGATGGGAAAAAGCATTGTGTCAGTCAAGCAGTAACATGTGAATCACTTTTTTTGCGTAGTATACTATTATTATTACATTAATTCTTACGTATTGAGAAAACAAAAAGAGAACACATGATATTTTTAATTGAAATATTCAAAACAGAAAAACAAAAGTATTACTGACACAAGTTTTAAAAATCTTAACAACAAGTTTTTTCTCTCGAATGTACTTACGCACATTCCGACTTTGATGTTGTGTAATTTCATAATATCAAATTCCAATGTTAGATAATATCGCGATTAAGATCGCATTTCAATGTCAATCACACTTCAATGAGTTCGAAATTTGACACACGTTCGCGATAAAAAAACAAAAAAAAAAAAAACAAGAACCAGTTTCAAATCTTAGAAAAGAAATCTTTCTATAAAGAAGCGTGCGTTCCTTATGCATTGTATATTCATATTTTTTTATATCCATATCTTTATTTCATATCGAGTCGTGTCTCACGTGCACGCTCTAACAAATTTACCGTTTTACCGCAGCGCAAATGAAACGCTCGCCATTGCGCGCGCGCGCGCGAGTTTGCGCACGCTACGTATGTGGCAATTAATGCTGACGGTTAACTGTATCATCGATGTATGACTCAAATTGCCGCGTCTTTTTATTTCTTTTTCTCTTTTTTTTTTTCATCAGTCGCAATCTTTTCATAATCGAATATATATCAGTTTTGATAAACAAGAGAGAAATTTACGAAATTTTTTTTGTCCAGATGTGTGACACGGGAGAAGATTGTAACGAGCGCGAATCGCTCATACAGGAAATCCAACTATATTTATCTAACTGTACACCTTATAAAATATGTCACACCGTTCACTTCTGAGATGTTTGTTCGGTTTCTTTCCCGGTAGATACGCGTCCCTAATTAAATCGTCGCCAAAAGAAAAACCTGGACTCTGTGCGAAACAATTCGAAATGTTTTATTCCACATACTTTGATGATTTGTTACAAACATTGCGATCGACGAAAGCAAAAAGTGGGTTAAAATATTGACTCGTGTTATAAGTCGCGTATTTATTCGCAATCTGTTCATTGGATTCTTGTGTGTCGTCGATATCTTCTTTAAGTGCGCTCGCGTCAGTCTCAAGGAACGACGACGTAATGACTTGCACGTAAAGTTCAACGTTTTGCTTCGTGGCAGTTTTATTTGATTACATAATTGTTGAATAAGTCTCTCTCCGGGTGATGGGGAACGGGCGGAGACGAGAAAGGCTCTGAGAAACGCGAATAATTCTGTGTATTATCGCGCACATAATATACAAACGATTCACAGTGGCGTCTTTTAATCTGACACGAGCGAGCAAAATGAGTATTCGAAATATAAATAAATAAAATTACATTAGGCCAGATTCTTGGTCAAAACGATTTTGCGAATGATGATTGAAAATGCCTGAATTAATTAACAGTCGCGCGCAAATTGTGCTTCCGTAATAACCCGGTTCAGACGCGGCATCAGATTGATCAGATTGCGAACGCGGGGAGAACCTCCCGGGGGTGAAAGTCTTACGTCAGAAACGTACGTCTTATTATGCGCCGGACGCGCGACCCACGCAGCAGAACCGATTCTGCTCCCACGGAAAGTCCGAGAATGTGCCCCCTTCGAGAGAAAAAGAGAAAGAGAGAGAGAGAGAAGGAGAGAGGGGAAAAAAAGAGAAAGAGAAAGAACAATTCCGCAGTGACGGTGTGGATGCACCTGCGAGATCGAGGAACGCGAAAGCGTCTCGAGAATTCTTCAATACAGAGAGTAACAATATAAATATATCGCTACGAGCAATTAGCAGTTTTACCATCACGACGATATGTCAGAACGATTTTTGTTCACAATGCGAAATATTATTTAGACGATAATAATATCGGTGAGAGCCGATATAGATAATTTTTATCAATCCCTAATAATACCTATATCACCTTCTCCCTCCCCGTTTTGACACGAGCAAACGTATCCAGGGGAACGTTTTGTCAATTTATTACAACGGTAATTAAAAAAAGAAACCTTGGAATTTCCTTGAAACGAAACGAGAGGCGAGCGAAAGTAAACCAATCTTATTCCAAGTGTTTCGTCAATCTTAATAAGAAACGAGAAAAAAAAACAATTTTTTTTTTTTTTTTAATGAAACGAAAGCGAGAATGATATAGTGTGTGAGGCATCGATTCTCCCGTGAGCATGCATCGAAAGATGCATTAACGAGATATGAGATTTTTCGACCTTGTAACACATCGCCTTTTGTGTGTTCTTTCACGGTACTGAGAATCGGCATTTCTGTTTCGTTGTGAACTTCTGTGTCGATTTTGTAAGAGAGAAAGATAATGACCGCTCGATCGAGATTTGTATTTTTTACCTTTCCATTAGAGGCAGAAAAGAGAGAAGCGGCGCATGCACCGCGATATACGAGAGAGGATTACACAGATATGCAATACACGCCGATAAGATATACGCCATATCGAAATGACCGCGTTTCGATTTCGACATTTTACTAACAAAATTATTGTTCGCGAAAAGGAAATACATTAAATGCATGAAGTACTATTATTATGCATTATCGTACGTACACCATTATTGCACTTCGTGTTACGTTCTCGGAAAATGATATCGCAGTTGAAAAATGTATATTGCGCAACGTTGACTCGCCACACATGCGATTGCTGATCGCGCGACGATACATGTATATATAAATCTGTTAGTCACCTGCGGATAATAATTGATCGGGCGCGCATCTAGTTGCGTGCTTTTATTATTACAGAAAAAAAAAAAAAAGAAACCTAAAACTCTTCCGGCAATTATATTATTTATTATTGGTGAATCCGATGCTTCGTGTGTTCGCGCACGATTTTTGCCGGATTGATGCGAACAAAGAGTGAAAGCACGTTATTAAAGAGTTACCGCTTTTACCGCAGCCGAGTTTCCCGATCCACAGAAGCGCAACTGCGCACGATGACGCATTCTTCCGGTCTGACCGATAGATTATTTCTGCGATAATAATTTTCATACGCGAGATTGCGCGACGATGGATGTCCATCGTCGACGATTTCTTCGCGCGATCAAGAGATAACGAAAACAAATCGATTTTAAAATCTTTGATAACGCGTATCGGACGACGGTACATTTCCTTCGATATAAATTTAAGAGATATGCGAAACGGTCACACAGTACCCTTTGCTTTCGTCTCCCAATTGTTTTCGACACAGCAAATGAACCGTTCGTGCGAATCGGCTGGACTCGCGCGCGTTCCGCGACTTGTACATGCTGTAACGTTAATTGAGAGTAGTTGTGTTACAGTGATAACCGTCATCGACCCTCTTCAGCTGGAAAACCGTCCGTCGACACGACCCGAGGAAACCGGGAATATCGTGCGCGCCGCTCTCCGCCGTTCACCGGCTAACGTTATGTTATTT
>QVOA01017618.1:0-50809 GCA_014825685.1 Pseudomyrmex cubaensis | reverse complement strand
GTTGCAATAGTACGTAGTACTACTATACTAAGTAGCGTTTTGAGCAGGAATAAGATTTGTCTATGCAAACATCATAATATCGCATATCGGTATATATATCGCATATCGATATATATCGCAAATCGATATATATCGCATATCGATATATCGATCTTCTTTTTGTTTCTAATTGTCGATTCCAGCAAAGTGGTAAAACGATTTTCTTGTATAAACAATTTTCCGTTTAAAAATTAAACGGAATATAATTATCCGGACTCGGAGTTACAATGAAGTAATATTGTATGCACGAATGCATACTATATATTACAAATACTATATATTACATATGTGATGTTACAGTTATATTAACGGCAAGTTTAGATTCTTCGAGATTAAGTTTTTTTGGGGGAAAATCTACGTCGCGAGTTATTTCTGTAAGTTTTCGAAAGAAAAACTACAGCAATTGAACAAATCGATTTTACATTCGATTTCGAGTTTTATAGAAATTATAAAAGAGGTTTTAAAAAAACTGTTATTCTAAAAGTAGTTTAGATGTAAAAAGACTTTTAATAAAAGATTTTTATTATCGACCGGATCGAAAATAAAATTGTGTTCGTACTACAATTAATTTTTGTCTCTCTTTCATTCCGGTTTACAAAAAAATAACATATATAAGATAATATTAAGTTAATCTGATGTTATAAGCTGTAAATACACAATAAGTCAATTGTAATCAAACCGCCACATAAATTTCAGTTAAAATCTCAACAATATTATCCACTAAATCAGCTCGATTCACATTGCGTGTGTTATCACGCGAATGCGTGATCGATCTGCAACACTCGAGCAGCCACGTGAGTAGAATATTTTTAATTATCAGTAATCACATTTCTATCGCGGAATGAAACGAAACCAGGGACGTAAAGAGCGAATCTGAATTGAAATGTCCTGTTAGCAAGATTGCGCTTCTTTATTCACTTTTTGAGAGCGCGGTTATTTAATCACTTACGTTACTTCGAAACCTAAGCAAACAAGAATCAGCTCGGATGTAGTCGGCGGATTAACCCGTTTTTAGACACAGTATACTATGTAAACGAACTGAAACTTTTATTGTAATCGCTCTTCTTCGCTCGGATAATATCGTTTTGCGCAAACTCTCTCTCGTCCCCACTCGATTTTTGTTCTTCGGAATCGCGTGAACGACCTCGTGCGCTATACAAGAACGGGATTCTTTGCGTGCGCGCAAGAAGTCGGAGAAATTAACGGTGAAACCGCCGCGTAGTTTTTCCGGTAGAAATGCAATTCGACGTGTTTCCTGTTTCAACAGGCCGCACGGGTTCACGAAGAAGACCCCGGGAGTTGGCTCTGCACGCCTCGCCGACGTAATTCAATTAATTTTGCGAAATAGCGGTCGACGCTTCGTACCCGACACGGCTTCCACTCGGAAGCATAGCTTCCTGTGTTATTCACGAAGCGCGCGCGGGAACTGTTGAGCTGATAGGCGGAACTAGACGGCTTTGGCTGAGCTTCGGATTCCGACGATACGGAACCGTCCGTACAACGTAGGTAATGTGTCAGATGGACGATTCTGTTCAAGGATGTTTACTTACTGCTCAAAGCGGCACGATGCCGCTGAAATTCCAATAATCGTGCGTCTCGTCAGAACGATTGCACTTTCGCGTAGGGAGAACAGACGGAGAATTTCGAGGATTATCTCGGAACTACGGATGGCAACATTTTCTGTAACTCGAGTGTAATGACGTTTTTTTTACATCGACATCGGTCGCTTTGTGAGTTTTTATTCCAAGACTTTTCTCCCTTTTGAAACGTTAACCGAGTCAACGTTTCAGTTGGACAAGAGCAGTTTTTTAATAAACGCTACGTTAAATCTTTAGTAGATATGGAGATTAATGTCTCGAGTTTGGCTGAAAACTACTTATTTAGACATTGCGACCGTGAAACGTCATCGGCTGCTGGGTGTATCTTGCTATACCACCATCACCGAGAGACGTTTCGGTCTGAAGGCCGAAACCGCAGTAGCTTCCTGACCGTAACATAGCGGTTGGTCCTTGCGCACGTTTCTCACGGGTTAATGTCGGCACCATCTGGGACACGTTGACATCCGGGCGCCGACATCCTCCCTCAGGACGTAGCGGTGTTACGTGGACCAGTTTTAATCCATCGAGTTTTACGGTGCAGGAATTGGGTCCTCCAGGAATTCCAAACGTGTTTCCTGACGCTTGATTATTGAATGGAGTCTCGCGTGGAAAAAAATCGCGTGACCTAGAAAAAGAAACATTATCTAAAGTGTTTTTCTATAAAAAGTGTTTTTCTGTGAAAAGTGTTTCTCTAGTTAATTTAAACATCGCTGAGATTTATTAGAATAAAAGAGGAAACGGGAAAAATATTAAAAAAAAATATGTAAAAATTTAATTAATAAAAATTGTTTAATTAATTGATTCCACGCGCGACGTGGAATATATGTGCAAATCCGGAACGGAAACAAATCGTATTTAAATTGAGTCCTGCGTATATCGCACGAACAATCTACATAGTTTGCACTTATTAACATTATAGAAGCTAACTTCAATAATACTATTGCACAGTTGCAGCGACACTTCGGTAACATAGTCATCGCTATTACGGTCGATTGCGTGATCTAGTTATAAAACAGTTAGGGGCACGTGTAGCTCGTTGTCCCAGGTTGCGTTCGAGTCGTGCGAGGAGAGTCAATTGCCGGCAAGCCGGAAAATTAATCGCTCGGTTGCCACTTGGAACGGTTTATAACCATGCTAGGGCTAATCGTACTATCCGACCATCTCTTCTCTCCCCCGTCCTAACGCCGATGGCCGGCTGTTGCACCCACCGATACATCGTCTTCCAACCGGATCGATCCTTGTAATCGTCGAAATGTGTTACGTTGGTTTACTGCTACCGAATACCAAATAGGGATGTCGGATCACTCGAAACCTATTTACGTCGGGTGACCGAACGTTCGTTCAGAACGTCGATGTGTAATCTCTTTCCGCGATGTGGTCGTTAACTTTATCTTAAAACATCCCTCACGCGAGGGACAGTTACAATTACTTTGTGTGTTTGCGAGCAAAATAACAAATAGATTTCAATTTTTTTTTCTTTACGTTCTTTTTTTTTTTTTTTTTTTTTTTTATTCTCGGAAAGAAAAACAGCTAATCGAATAAATAAATTTTGCAATTTTATGCCGCATTTTCGATTCTTTCCGATTTTAGTTTATTCTAGAGAGAGATGCGCAAAATAAATGGAGTTTATCGACGCATTGTCATATTACAAACGACGCATCAGCGTCACAGCTATTCTCGCCTCCGTATATTTTACTTGTGACGTTTTCGAAGCGAAGAGTGATGATAAAGAAGATTTTAAATCATCCTGAAAGCATGCTGTCGTAAAGCATCGCGCGCTGGCGCGTGTCAATTTGCAGTGTCGAGTAAAACCACCGTCCCTTTACCGTTTGCATTTCAAGCGACGGGTTGCAAACGTTCGTGATAAGCAAACATTTTCCACGTGGCGTTTCTATTAGCACGATGCGGCAGCGCCGCATGGACTTCCCACGCGTAAATATTTCGCGTAATTACACGCAAAATTATCGCTCGGCAAGCACCGACCCGAGATTATACCAAAAAGACCATAAGCGATTTACGATGCGATTTTATCGCTGCGAGCGCTAATTGTTCGACTCCCGCGTTTAGAACGTTATGTGCAATTATGAGACGAGGAGACTTTTAATCAGCGTCAATTGCCTTCACGCGTCGATTCAGCGCTTTCGTCCGCGATTCTGTGATATTTTGAACGCATTTCGCGACACAGAGGGATTACATTGTCCATGTTGAAGAGTCTGTCGGACCGTGTGATATTTGAAATATGTTCGCTATAGAAATATGTTTCCGTCATGGAAATTATTGTGTAAATTAATGCAATATTATATAAATAATATACTTATTATTATATAGTCTATAACATTTATATTTTATTATTATATTATTTATATTATTTTTTTTGCAAAGTCGCGATCTGATTATCGCGCGAAAACACGTGCGTTTTACAGCATACGATCTGTTTCCTAATCCCGATATCCGACGCAATTTCCCGGTCCAACTAGACTTTTTGTTACACGCACGATTTTATCAGCGATTCGCGCTGTCTTCACGATCCTTTCATAACCTTTCCCACTCCTCCTCTCCGCGCGAGATCCCACCTTCTCACCTCTTCCCGTGCTCGTCCTCCACGGACGTTCTACTCGCACCGGCGCACCGCAGGATCGTAAAAGGCCGGAATTTCTGTTCAAACATCTGCAAAGCCGCGCTCCGGGGCATCTGAGCCCCTCTAAAGCTTCATACAAATTCATGACGGAGCACCGTGCGCGCGCGCACTATCCTCCAAGTTTTCGGCAGGGTGGGTACATATGCATGCTCGTGCATACGTACCCACCTCAACCCCCCCGGTTATAGTTCGTAATATTATTTAATACCCTTTGCGCGCGCGCGCGCTTCGCATCAGCGCGAGGATCGTGACGCGGTAAAATTTCACGGATTAGTCTCTCGACATTTTATTAATACGTGTCTCACACCGTCGTTTTCGCGCGCGCGCGTTCTTCTTTACAGGTACTTACACCTCGTTCCTCTCAACTCTACAGCGGATGGTCGATGGTCGTTAACGAGCGAGATATAAAATGGAAAAGACCTTAAAAGATTAATGCGTCGAACGGTGAGATGTGTTAAGGCTGGGCTCTGAGTTACGAGCTGATTACCGCGAGGTTGCAAATGGGAATAATTATTTCGCTCGCGCGCAAGTGTCATTGTAACGATATCGCGCGCGTAATGCATATTCAAATGGACTTCATGTATCGACAAACGCTTTGAACCTCACCCTCTCTCTCTTTAATACAATATTACGTATCGCGAATTGTTTGCTATATTTTGTACACTATCAATTCAGCCGTGAGTTCGCATATTCAAAAGCGTTCTTTTGCGCGGCCGGTTGAATATATCCACGCAATACTTTTATCGTGTATTATTAACGATTTCTTTGACAGCGGTGTCGTACACGTTGGTGAACGCATTTTTTAAAAAAAAAAAAAAAAAAAAAAAAGGAGAAAACTCTATTTTTCATGTATTTCCAATAATTAATATCGCGTGCTGCGCGCGCGCAGCAGCAGCAACGGTATATGTTTATATCTATATGTTTATATCTGTATATGTTTATATCTATCGCATGTGCATTGCTCCTTTGCCTCTGTATAAAGCTTTATACGACCGAGTGAAAGTTTCATTACGAATCGTCGTGAAAAATAACTATCAATGTTTGCTCCGATCCGATGTATCGATTTGCATCCGAGCTTTGAGCTACCCGCTATCTAAATATTCCCGGACTTGTGGAAGAACGAATACATTAATATCGGATGAGCTGATGGCGAAATGAACTTGTATCAAGAGGACCGACGCCGTCACGATCAAAAACTCATTGCAAATATTTTATCCAACATATTGCATCCCTTCGGAGCCAAAAGAGGCCTGCTTGAGGGGAGGATCTCTGCTCGACACCGGTCAATGCTCTGTTCCTGTGCCTTGGATAAAATAAAAAATGATTGGAGTTTGATGTTCTCTTTTTATATTATATATATATAATAGTTTGTGTAATATAACAGTGATTTTTCATTAATATTTATTAATTTTTTATTTCTTTTCTCTCTCTTCCTCTCTCTTTCTAAATAAAACAATATTTTATCTCTATATATTTCTGAATAATATCCGATTAATTATTAATCATATGACACACTTTGACGACAGACGTAAATCGGAACGATTAAGTGAAAAAACGAAATGAAGATGGAAATTTTCACGTTTGTCATCGCGGGAAAATCGATCGCGCGGCCTCGCTCACACCGATCGAAGAAATATGTTTTTTACGGTCTCTGGCAATGTTTTTTCCCGCTTTTACACACGGATATCCGGCCACTCGGCCATCGTTTGCGGTGCTGCGCACAACGCTTTATCGGCCGATTGTTATCACGTCACTTGATGTCCGCCAGCGCTCTCGGATTTCGCGCGTCCTCTCAATTATTCGCGGCGATCGATCGGCTGTGCCTTGCTCTACCAATTGGCCGCGTTACTGTATATGTACATTCTCCTCTCTCTTTGTTTCTCTCTCGGTGACTACAACACGTGGCAAGGCGTGCTTGGCAGAGCATGTGTCTTGTGAAAGAAACATTGCAGCTCGCTTTAATGGCAAGGGGTTGGTTAATAGCTATTAGAAGGCAAGCAAAACCGTGGTAAACTTCTAGAGCTAAAGATTTATATAAGCGTCACCGAAGGAGAGATGTACGCCGATGCTTCACGAAGCATCTTTTTATGGATCGCATTCGTTCTCGATTTCGTTAATTGTCATTACGAGGTCGCTCAAACCAAGATTGACGTCGATTATTTTTACCATCAATTATCGCGAGCGAAAATAAACGGAACGTTTTTCGCACAGATATAAAATAACATTGGAATAGCAATCGTTTAAATAATAATATCGCACGAGAGATGCTAAAAATAATAGAATTATAAAGCTGCTTATCTGTGCTACTTTTCGAGCTAATTGCAAGAACCCGATACAAGATTTATGAAGATCGGAGTGTATCATTAAACACCAAGATAAATATCATGTCTAAATAATGGAGGAGGAATTTGTTTTCTTTCGAATTCCCGGGGGAAAAAGAAGCTTCTTTCTTAGTCTATCGAATTTCGTTCCCTCATCAATTGAATCGCGTCGATCAATAATTTATTACAGAAGGTAGTCCATCTTGTTACAATCTCACAAGTCACGTTTCGTAACACGATTAGCGAATAAGAAACAATTCTTGTGCAAAATATTAATAATTCCAAGGCTGTTTGTCTGTTACTTTTGCTCATTAGCAGACTTGTTGACAGAATGAAAACATCGCTCTATTGACACAATATATATCTCTCCGTTTTTGTTAATTATGTAAACACAATATGACACCGAAAAACAATACGAGCGATTTTTTTATGATTTTTATTTGGCAAAACAAAAAATACCGCCACAAAAAATTATTTTATCTCTCGAGAGAATGTATCGTTTTGAAGAGGTTTCCATTAAAGATTTCTTCAGATATTAAAAATAATCTCAAATCGGATCGTTTTTGTTAGCATTGCTTCATAAATTGTATGCAAATGATTCGTTTTTTTTTTTTTTTTTTTTTTTTTTTTGTTACGGATCGTTCTCTGTGTCTCATTTCTTTTCTGCATTCTATTAACTCGTACCTGTTATTTCTTCTTCGTAGAAAAGAATGTCGCAAGTTTTTCTCGTAAGTTAATGCAACGTGAACACGAGGCTGACACATTTGTCTCCGCTGATAATACCGCCACGAAAAATCTCAATCACGCGAGTCGTTGTTTAATGCCGTTTATCGGCCACGGACTATTTCGCAATAATTGCGCAATGATTTTGCGCAGAAACTTTTTTAATGAGAAAGAGAGATACTCAATTTCAGTGGAAGAAAGAGAGATACTTAACGCAATAGAATAAGTTTGATGAAAAAAGCGACTTTTAGTATTAACTTTCACATCTCTCCCCTCTCTCCCTCTCGTCTCGTGACTCTTATAATTTCAATGTAATCTTACTTCTCGAAAATACACACACACACACACACATTCCAGGCTTCCCCGCGAACTTCCGTAATAGACCAAAGTAGATATCCGAGAGCATAAATCACGCAGCACTAAAAACACATTCCGAGTTCTTGTAACTTTACTTCGTTATAGCATAAAGTTTCCCATCTCGATCGATAGGTGTGTGTAGTCGACGTCATCCAATTTATTGCGTAATCCTTGTAGTAATTGTGCCGCTTTAAGTTTTCAATATACTCATCGCTTCTATGTGCCTCTACATATATTTGTCGCGTAAAATAATAACAAATTTTTTTGATTGTAAGATTTTATCTAGTAACACTCTTTCCTCTCCGTAATTGCATTCTCTCATCCCGCGCGGAGAATGGAAAGCTGCGCAACGGCTAAGTTACGGATTTAATTGTTCAATTTCAAGTCGAAGTATTTACATAATACACGCATATTCCGCTCGCGAGATGTAACGAGGATGAAACGCTGTGTTTACCCATTTACTGCCAAGATATCTGTCCGTTTCCCTGAAACTATATTTGCGCCCTCTAAGCTAAATCAATTCTCGTTTCTGGTTTCAGTGAACAAATTTAATGGCGAGCAATTAAACTTGACGAAGATCACGCGCAACGAAATGGGCGCTTATCTCTGCATCGCGACCAACGGCGTGCCGCCCACGGTCAGCAAGAGGATCACCGTAGATGTTGAATGTGAGTTTGTTGATACATACACACACATGCACACAACGCGCATTGTTATTGCATGCCGTTTCGCGTGTAACAAATATGAGAAACGCGTATTCATCGCGGTCGGGAACATGATAGGCACGACGTAACGCAACGACGTAATAATTATAATTTTACATTATGCTGAATGTTCAATAAGCAATGTTTATTAAGCAACAAGCGCTTCAACGACACGTGGATGCATTCAATTCACGAGAGTTGCGCTCAAAATGCGCATGTCTGAGATTTTACGATAGAAGTGTTATCTCTGCCAAACGATGTATCATTAAAATTTAATAACGTAATTATCGCGTAATTACCGCGTCGGAGAATCCGATGCCGATGTAAATAATCAGCGGCGGCACAATTTTCCGCAATAATACGCGAAAAATAAAAGAAAAAAAATATGACGCATACTAATGGCATCTTTAAGTGCAAAACAATGGCATTCTGCAGATGTTGGAAACGTGTAAATGCCGCAATAAATTATGTTAATTGGTCGCGGCGAACTGCTATGCCGCCAAATGTTCATAAAATATCTTAACTTTCCGACACTCGCTCACGTGTAAAATATCGTAAATACCGTCGCGGCACGTGTGGCGCGAGAACTTTCTCGTGGAAGCGGCGCGCGAAAATTAGGCATCCTGGGGCCGGTTGGAACGTATCCAACGACGATTTATCGAATAAATTTTAAACACTTTGTCATACGCGACCTCCGATCCGACGGCGAAACACGCTCTCGTGTATTGTTTAAATTTCATTTCACGAATTGCACGCTCAAGTACACACACAGGCGCGTATAACCGCGCATGTGTATACACGTTGCCGCGTAGCAGCAAGCGCACGTGCTCCGCCGCTGCGGATACGTGCATCAGAAACAACAAGGCGTGGGCGGGAAGAGCCGCGAGGGGTGTCAGAGGGAAAACGCCGACGGGAAAGCCCGGGGGAAATACTGGAAGTCGCGCGCAAGCCGTCCCGTCGGCCCTGGTCATTTTTCCCTTTTATGCGTTTCATTCGTTCGTGTCACTTCGTATGCTCGCAACCGCGCGCTGCACGTCGGCATCGGTGTGCGTGCCTCTCTCGCCGCCGTTGAAGAAAGAAGAAGCGCCACGTTATACGCGCACACGGCACAGACCAGAGGCAGTATCTCCTGAATATTTAGGAGGCGGGGGACATATTTTATTTAGACGAGCCGGGTGAAACATCGGTTTTCTGCGCCGCGTTCCGGGTCATAGCGGACGCTTCAGAATTCGTCTTCGTGCGCGCGTCCCTCGAACGTCGCCGATGCATCACCGACACATGTTAGATGCACGTAGGGATTTTCACGAAACATCCTGTCCCGTGTAAAACTTCGAAAACGCGTAATGCGATTTAATTACCGAAGTGTGAGATTGTTTCGCTTTGATTCGTTGCGTTTCCCTGAGGAATTTATATTTCAACAACGTTACTTTTTGTCACTTTCAGTCAGCGATATCTTACATGTATGTATATCCGCCGTAATAATTTTTAATATGACATATTGCTGTTTGAATCGTCACGCAAGTTACATCTGTATCGATACACTTTAATTTCACTTTGAAGTTTTCAAAAGAAAAAAATATAAGTAAATCTAATTTTTTATTTTTAAAAATTATTAAAATTGAAAATAAATAGTTGTAATTTGTTACTTCTCCGATAACAAATTTCCGCAAGTGATTCAAAAAATAATCAACCAACAGACTTTGCGCGATAAAAAGTGTGAAACGAAAAGAGCGTCTACTCGATCAATGTAAGACGTCGAGGCTTCTTCCGGAATCAGAATCCAACAACCGTCTGGCGTTCTCAAACAAATGTCAATTCCCCAGAGAGGCATCACGTACATTTTAACCACTCGAGCAGTTACATTCCACGATGTTTTTCCACATTTGTGAAATTGTGAAACAAATAGGAATGTAACGAGCGAAGGTAACAAAGTGATTTACACGTTGAATACGCGTCGATACGATTTCGTGCTTCAATAATGTACATAATACGAGTCATTACGCGATGTTATTAGTTCATTAGTGCAATTTTGCGTAGAAAATCCGTATAGCACCGTGAAGCATTACAATTGCGTTTCACTTACTTGACCAGTAAGTTTTTGTGTTTTATTTTCAATTGCGTACATGGAAACCTTTAATTTTCTTTAAAGAGAGTTACAACAAACTCGTAAGCAAAGACGTAAAAAAACAAAAAAACAAGCTCGAAATAAATTTATAGTAAAATCGAGATTTTGACAATGTCGGAATACAACAAAGTAGGTATGTTTTTTTAATTTAGAACGCGCAGAGAGCAAAGAGAAAGAAAGAGGACGCGTCACGTTGTGAAACGGAATATGATTTTTCAGAACTTCCGCAATCGGGAACAAATGCGCAGTATACACTCGCGTATCGCGTTTTCAGCACGTAGCAAGCGGACAAAACTGACGCGACCGCATAAAGCATAGCGAGCGGAAAGAGAAAACTCGCGCGCGGGTTTGAGGGACATAATTCGGTTGGTATGCACCACTTTCACGTTCCGCGAGCGTTTCTCCGCGAGCCTAGTTCATCAGGCATGTTGATGAGACGTGCACAATTTAGCGGGTTGACTTTTTACTTTACTACGTGTACATTTTCGCTCTCTGCGCCCGCGTAAAAACACGACGATTCACGCACTTGCCTCCTGTCGTGTCGGTGTGCGATCGAGATAAGAGGAGCAAGGGACGAGGAAACTCTCTATCGTTTCGTCGCAGCGAAATATAATAGTCTTTTTTTTTTCAATTAAGCGTGTAATTACGAGTATGACGTGGCTGAATTATACGACAAGATCCCGCGACGAGAGTGTAATTGACGAGAGAACGCTATTTGAATCGAGCATTAAAATTGCACGCTTCAAAGATATAATGACAGAAAGCTGCCGTAGTTTCGTTTCAGAAGCTAAAAAGAATAGCCGTGTAAGGATTCGAGCTTATGTTGAGGAGCACTGTAGGCCAAGGTTACAAAACGGCACTGATTTTAATACCACAATTAAGGAACTTTATTCACTGTTGTTCCACAAAGTGTTCTTAGTGCGCGGTTACAATTGCCAAAGAGATTACTAACCCTTTTGGCTGCTCGTTAGCGATTGCCGTGCTCGCTATTTGCCGGCACCTGCTTTCCGCGAATCGGTAAAATTCGGCAATTGTCAACGAACGATGTTTACCGGCAGTTCGTTCACGCAAGTACACGTGCACATTCGTTGCTGTAAACATATTCTGAAAAATTCTTTACAAGCCGAATGAGATATAAATATTGCAACTAGAGCTTTGACAGTAATCTCAAAACAAATTGTGAATAGAATCTCACACTTAATTACAAATTATCTCGATATTTTTTTATTGAAATTACGTGATGTGTGCTGATAATAAGTCGAAACGTTTAAATCCGCATGCGTATCTAATATTTCTACGTGTGAAATCAATGATGTTAAAACTTTTGTTCCGTATATGGTCTTTCTGCGCGTAATAGTTGACGCTAAAGTTATAACAACGAGCGACAACGTGCACAATAAACGATTCACATTCGTAAAGTCGTGATCACCTGACCGTGCTTATACATCAGCGCGCACCGTAGCGCGCGTTCTGGCTTACCACAAATCCACAAATTGCCAGCGTTGACTTTAATTAATGCACACTTCTCTCTATTTCCTACCATCGATTACGTCTGTATCTCCGCAGCGCTTGGACCCAAACTACCGTTGCATTTCCCTCATTGTCCGTTGCCAACAGAGATAGTGCAAATCAGAAAGTTTTATACGTCGACGCGCTTGTATATTCTATTTAAAACGTTATTTAAATTTCTCGTATATTTTACAGCGAATGTCTGAGTTGCGTAATACAGATTTTATTGATTAAAAAAAGAAACATTCTCTTTTTCTCGTGCAAAAGATATCGTTTGCAATCGGTCAAGAAATAGGAAGTTTTAAAACGGAAGAATGGAAGCGCGCGATATCGTTTTTACAGCCGAAACACACGGGATACGATTTCTCTCCGTTAGAGAACATAACGAGCTCCATCGGTGTCGTTTTACACTGGTGCCCGTCTATGAGCGCGTTATTATTCCCTTATTGTATCACACACTCTGACGCGGCAGAGTTCAACAACTTTAATTTAACCCCGTTACCAAAGCGCGCACCGACGTCGCGGCGTATACGAGGGCGCATTCGACGTCGGATTAATTCGAAACGAAGAAGGAGCCGTTTCCTGGTTTAGTTGCCGAGTTAGAAAATTGTTCCTCCGGAATGGCGCGCGCGCTCGTTGCGAAGAATACGAAGGAAGTAAAGATGAAACCGTCGCAACGTCACCCCTCGCTCGACGTCGTCTCTCGCGCGGCCTTAACTCTTCATTGCGTAACCTTAACGCCGCCGTTAGACCTGTAACTATATAATAGACTTTGTTCCCAACTCGTTTCCCGACCGCGGCGAATTTTGCGGAATGCCATCCCGCGGAAGTACAAGCTTGATTCGTCGCGCGTCCCCGCATTACGAGAAAACTTAATATTACCCGGCACGTCGCTGCGATGTTTTTAATTTTATCGCGTTGCGATTGTATACATAAATTGCGGGTGATAAACCTCCGTGTTAAAAAAAAAAAAAAAAAAATGACTGTTCCGCGCGCGCGTTCAGAGCGACTCTGAAACTACGAATTTTTTTATTTCGTCACGTGCGTCAATAAAACTTGCGACTTTTGTGCAAAAAAAGCAAACAACAACTATAAAGTTTTTTTAAAACTTTCAGATCTTTTTAAACAAAGTTGCTTCACAATCAACACGGTTGTTCAATTATATAAAATTTACAATAATTATTATGTTTTTAATGTCTCCAGTCTCTCCGATGATCTTCGTACCGAATCAGCTGGTTGGCGCACCGCTCGGCACCAACGTAACAATCGACTGTCAAACGGAAGCCTATCCGCGCGCCATGAATTACTGGTTCCTGGGAGACGAGATGATTCTCTCCAATGAGAAGTACTCGACGACTTTCATGGAGAGCAGCTATCGAACGAGCATGAAACTCACCATCAAGAACTTGACAACGAGCGACTTCGGTAGCTACCGGTGTATTAGCAAAAACTCGCTGGGCGAGACCGAGGGATCTATCAGATTATATGGTAAGCTGACGTGCATTTTCTAGCCCCCGCTCGTGTCCGGACAGACAATTTTTTTTCTGACCGTTATCATTATGCGTCTACTCGCGCGGTGTTTGCTATACGGGATATCACGCCGCGACGTGAGCGCGCTTGTTCGTGACGTGAATAATTTAAAAGTAAAACGACCATCATAAATCGCGAATTCTTGAGCCTTTGTTTAATTTTGTCGGAGAGTCGAAGATTTATTTAAAGCCGAGTGGATGTCAGCAGTAAATCGGCACGGTTTAAATCGTCGGTGGAAATGTCCGCGCTCTATCCTCTTCCTATACGTTATATTTCCGCCGCGCAATTCCCGTCGCGCGGAGATAAGATGACCCCAGTTAAAATATGAATAAGGCGGCGCGGAATTCGCGGGTTAAAATTTATTGGCCGATATTTAAAAGGTTATACGACGTCATTAAAGACGAACGATTTTTATATTTCAGCTATTCCGAAGCCATCGCCGGTACCGAAGGCGACGGAGATCAGGATCAGCGCCGGTACCGAAGGTGAGAGAACCTTTATTGAATATATGCATTCTTCTCCCTCTTCTCCCTTTTAGACTTAGAAAATTGATATTATATCGCTCTATGATCTTCTAAACTATTTCCACGTAGAGACAAACTCATTATATCCGTATATCTGATTCCCAACAATCGTAGAATTTTAGAACGCTTTCTCGCCTCTCTTTTTTCAACTTTCGTCTCGAAACAGCACGGTGCCGCAGGTGCGATTTATTCTCAAAGAAAATAAACGTTAACCTTACACACCGAAAGATAGAAAGGAATTTAAATTGAGGTAATGCATCACACGCGTCAAAAATATCAATACAATTTGCAGTTTTTTTTCGAGCATCACAATAGCTGTTTACAATCTGTTTTCGAACGCTATTATATACGATATTGTTACAATTAAACAGTTCATCACGTAGATTTTTATTACTACGTGTTACGTACGCAATTAACGTTTTCTGATATCACGCGTGAATCTTCGACGGGCAAGAAAATCGTTACGCGCCGACCAAATAAAAGCGGGATAAGAATAAACGCGAAGAGAATTGCTCGAGTGTTTTGCATCGTTCGAATATAAAATGTAATGTTTCCGTGCTCTTTATATTAAACTGACGGAGTCCGCGCGCACTCGCGTGTCGGTGTATTATTAAAGTGGAAGGCGGGGAGGGGCGAATAACTTGGGCGGATGCCTAGGGTCAGGTCCCTGCGGTTCCGCTGCCTCCGTGTTCTCCGGACCTCCTCTCCTCTCTCAGGTCTCGCGAAACCAATCTCAATATACTGCATTATTAACGCCATACAAGGCTCGGCCACGACGGTATTACCGCCATTAAGCTTCGCAATTTTACCGTATCGGTCGCTACCGTGGATTATCGTTATATTCCGAAGCGCCCGGGGAGAACCCCGGGGCCGTTCTAATGAATAACTGTTATTCGCGAATTTTCGCGCAAACGGCACGACGGCGCAACGGCCGCTTCCCGATATTGATGTCACAAAAAAAAAAAAAAAAAAAAAAAAACCGTTTGGATCGTAACGCGGAGATTTACGAGCGTTTGGAAGCGCGACGCGCGCGATTTCTTTCGGGAGGAAAACCGAGAAAGGAGAGAGCGCGCGAGATCGTACGTGCGAATAATGGTAATCGAGAGAAACTCGACGTGTTCCTTCCGATAAAGACGCTCCTTTTGCGCACACGTGGGTAAGTCATTCGCTCGTACATCCGACGTATTCATTTACCCGCGGCTAATGCAATTTAGTTAACCGCGTTAACGATTCGCTGTATGCCGCGAATACGCGCGCACTTTCGCGAGCAAGACAAGACAGCGACTTCAGCATAATGTATGGCCTCGACTGCTGATTAAATATTGCGAGAAACTTTGGCGAGAGAAAATCGGCAAGGGACGCCGTGTCGCGTTCGTCTCTCTCTCACGTCTCCGAATCAATCTTAATACTACGGCGTTATTAATGACCTAGCCGAGGTATGCAATAACTTACGAACACGACGTTAAGCGTCTAGCAGAGAGTTTCCAATGGGACTGCCGTTCGTCTTATCTGCCCAGATAAGATTACGCCACATTTACCGAACGATCTACGATTCGAGACGCAACGTGCACGCGACGACGTGTCCAAAGTCGTTTAATGGGGAGAGAATATTCGGTTGAACGAGAACGTGATCTATTTGCATTTGGAAAAAAAAAGACAATAAAGTGGGATATTAAAAATCAATGTGGATTAAACGCAAGAGAAATACAAAATCGCTACTTTCTATGGAAATTTGCGTTTGTTTTAAGCTGATTCGGAAATAAGTTGGCAAAACGAAACACAACTCGCGTAATGCTCGATATGATACGACGGCGACGTTACTTTCATGTGTCAAAGTTTTCATTAGCTCGTCCGCGCATAATTATAAAAAATCACGTTCAGTTCCGTTCCCAAAATCAAAACGCAAGTTTTAATTTTATATCGCGGTATCACATCGGTGGCTTAACCAGTGACCTAATTAAACGCATTTAAAATTCAATTACTGACATCGCTGCACAGAGAGGGGCGCACGCAGCACAGAGTGAGATTGCATTGTTGGCGGCGGTATGCTAGACAGTACTACTGTCCTCCAAAGAGAAAATCGCGGAACTATATTACCGCGAATCTAATTTTCCAAGAAGCATTTTTGAAAACGGTCTGTTAGATGCACCGAAAATTCCCGCTTGCGAAGCGAGACGGTATTTGTTTTTAATCATGAATATCGTAACAGGTTTATGGAAAAAGACTCTTTTGCAAAAAAACTCACTGCGTATAAATATGCTATTTGCGTGTAATTAATCAGCTTAATTTACGTGGTTATTATTTCTATATAATAATTGTTTTTCTAAAATTCGCTGTGTGAATGTAATTCAAATAAATGCTCGACATGTGCCACATATAAAAAAAAACAAAACGTTAAAAATATTATAACACAATGTTTTAATGATCAGAAATATCAAAATATTCCAATTTTATTAGTAAATTTAATAGGAGTATCGTGTTGATATATTTATTATATTTTTTAATATAATTTGTAACTCGTGCTTTGAAAGTGAATAAAAATATTCCTCTTTAATTCGAGCTGATTTTGTTACTAATTAAAATAACACTGTCTGCTTACGTACTTTTTAACCTTGCTTCAATGTCGATGCTAAATTATCTCATCATCCTTTATACTCGAATTACATTAATTCTATAAAAACTAATTCTATAAAAAACCGAGTCTTGTACGATATTTAATAATTCCCGCGTGCTGGTTGCCTCGCAAAATAACTATCGATCTTGCCGATAATTAATTGAAGCCCGAAAGAGGCACAAAATTATTTTTGGCATTAGACTATACGTCACGTATTCTAGTATGCAATATCTGGATCTCATCGCGTGAGCTTATTCTTATCATGCGCGCTGTGAACGATAACGCGATTTATTTAAAAATAAGTAACAAGACAAAAAGAAATAACATTCTCTTGTTTTTAAAGTTATTAGAGTAAAAACTGTCACAAGCAAATACAAGAGATGAATGTAAACGTTATAATTAATAGTAGTTTAACAGTAGAACAACTATTTTAAAACGATGTATTTGTGATTGAAAGAAAAAACGTGATAAATGTAATTTATTTACAATTTCTCTATAAATAGTTCATTATGTTGACACCATTTTAAACACGGACCGTTTATTATGTTTTCTTTCATTTCTGTTATGATGTTTTCTTCCAATTCGTTCAATTAAATAATCGATCAAGCAAAAATGTTTCGCGAAAATGTCTCCGATAAATCTAGGAGGAGAGGGGTGGTTCCGCACTATTAATGATGTTATCTCGCGATTCTATTTTCCTCGACTGTGCGCTCACACGAATCTGTTTTCCCGTTCTCTTCTCTCTTCTTCACTTTTCTGTCCTCGCGAAACAAATTCTTCTTGGTGCTCGCCGCGGCGCACTTGGAGGAGGTGCCGTGAGACTCTTAAATTTTCAACGAGTTATTTCAAAACTTTCTAAACAAGCCTCGACGCACCTTGGAAAAGAGCAACAAAAGGAGACGAGGTCGGATGAAATACGAGCTTCGTTGTGATTGCTGCCAGCGGGAAAGAGGCTGCCGCCGCTATTCGTATATATAGGCATCTCGCGACATTAACGTATGTGAATATTGCACAAAGATGCGCTCGCCACGTGCCTCCCCCTCCCCCCATCCGCCGTATAAAGACAGGTGACCCAGAAGCCGCCACATTGTTAGAACGGTCGCGGCGAAACAACTTTGTCTTGGACGTATTTAAACTTTTATTCGAAAACTTTTTAGTATCTACCTACCCTCGCGCCAAGTTAGCGGCTGGACGGGTTAAAGGGCTGCTTGTTTGCAAACCAGAAAGACCGTAGGGTGTAACGAAGAAAAAAGAAAAAGGGGAAGTAGCGAGAGAGAGAAAGAGAACTGAAAGAGTGGAAAACTTGGGATGTGTATGAAGCTTAAGGACACATTGTCGACTTAACTGTCAAGCAGCAGAATGCCGGATTGTGCTCGAGAGCGACTCAAAAAGAGAGACCGGGTTCACTCGAGGGAATTAATTAAAAAAGACGTTCGTACACCACACGCTAAGTGCTTAAATGGCCGTCTTAGTAGTATACTTATTGAAATTTGTCAAGTTCACGCGCTTTTTCAAACAATTCAATATCGTCGCGTAAGTAAAAGCACGACAAACTATTTTTTCCTTGGAGAAATATTTTTTATTTCTATAAAAAATTTCTATTTGTTAATCTATATTATATTTATTTGTACGAAAAACATATATATATATACACACACACAATATGTTGTTTTTAAAACTTGAAAATTTTTCTGCAACGAGCTTTCTCGCTAGCAGTCGAGTCGCGTCGGGATAATTCATATACTTCGAATTACTTCGCGACATAGTTTTCGAGATCGCATCGACGAACGACACGCGCGGGACCGCGGGAACGATGGTAGTTTGAATAATCTGCACGATTATGGGGAACGAAATAAGCGTCAAACCGTCTTGCTACCAAGTCACGGAGTAGTATCCCGCGCAGTAGAAGTATACAGGCCCCGTGGCGAATATCAACTTGAATTACACCCGAGGTTGATACGCACTGTATAGAATTATCGTGTAAGTAAAGTTTCAATCTATACCGCCGGCGAAGGACGCGGTTTCTCTCTCTCGCGGGACTGTACTTTCGTATATTTACAAAGATAAGACGTGCGATATGCGCGTCGACCATAATCTTATATTGCTGACAATATAATCGAATTAGATGTTGTGCGCGCATCGTCTCGATAGCAAGTAGTGCTTGTTAGACATTTATGCGATATCGCGGTTGTCGAGAGAATTGTTCAGTAACGCGATAAAGCAACTCCAATATCGAGATAAATAGGTATTTTTTTTTTTTTTTATATTGGTATACGTAGAGTTTACTTTTCAAGAATTATTATTATTTCTGTAAATTGGTTTCATGAATTGGTTTCACGTCATATGAAGCGGACGAAATTACTCGTTGCCTCTTTTATTGAATAACAAATAAAAAGTAATTTTTTTTATGTCAGTTAAAAATAAAATAAAATAATGTTAAACAATAAGTAGCTATTTGAGACTTGAAATAAAATCGTATTATATAGATAATCGCGGATACTTTGCTTTTTTCTTACCGCGAGATTCTGTCGCGGGGGGGGGGGAAGGCATTTTATTCACTGGAACATCCGTTGGCATTGAATGCAACAAGTTGAACTTGGCTCGTTTTCAAAGAAGCTCATAGAATTCATCAAATCTGCACCCTCTACGCGTCCGTCTCTCGCGCGTATGTTTTCCATCGTGCCTGTATTGTAAGTTAAGTTTTGCTTGTTGCGAGTAATGTAGCAGTCGAGGAATGTAGCTGAATAAAAACGCTTACGATATTATAGCGATTACAGCACACTTAATAATATAATAATTAGTTATAAAATACAGGGTTTTAGATTTTACTTGTAAAATGCTCCGCAATAATTAGGTCATAAATCCCTTTATATTTTGATTTTTTATCACTGAATTATCGCAGCATCACAAGGTCGTGGTGCTGCGACCTTGTATGGTGTAGAATAGCGCGCATACATGATCACAAAAAATCGTGTAAAAGCACGAAAGAGAGGAGAGTGGGAGAAAGAGAGAGAGAGAGAAAGAAAGCGGGAACAGGAAGGAGTGGATTATTGGAGAGTGTAAGAAAAAAAAAGGCAGCGAACCGGAGAGTGCCTGGGTTAGATGAGAAAGGTCCTAATCTATTTTCAGGACGGCCGAGCACGCCACTGCCACCAAAAAGGCTGACCACCGTGTGGCCATCCCCGTACAACCCCTATACGAAAAGGACAGAGAGACCACCTCCGCCGAGTGAGGAGAGGGTCGAGAGGCCCGAGCAGAAGCTACGTGGTAGCCAAAGTACAGGTGAGGCTTGCATACTCTCACCAGGCCCTCCCCGCTTTCCCTGTTTCTTCTCTAATTATATCGCCGTTGCCCTTTAAAGCGCCTTTTATTCATTCGCGTATCACTCCCCCATCCTCTTGCTTCACTCGCCCATTTCCTGCTTGCGCGGCGCACCAACCCTCTGGTTCCTAAAGATATGATTTAAGCGGTATCATGCGCTCTATTCTGCACCATGCACTTGGAGATACGCAGGCCGTCGCGAAACATCATTAATCGCGTCGTGTGTTCCGCGAGATAAAGCATAAAAAAAAGCAAAGTTTATTGATCAAAAATAACATCGTGTACGATTGTAAAAGTAACAAAAATAAACAGATTCAAAACTTATGAATAAAAAAAATCAAATACATCTGTTTTCTTAAAAATATGTGGTAAGACAGTATTAGACGGAAAGAGAGAGAAAGAGAGAGGGAGAGAGAGAGAGAGAGAGAGAGAGAGAGAGAGGAAGACAGAGAAATATTTGCCTTTTAGGATACACTTTTTATGCATGTATTCGAACTATATTCGTGCAACGCAGAGAACATATCTCTAGCTGACGATATTGACAGTATATATTTTATGTATGTACACTGGAGATACACATAAGATATCCCAAATATATCAGATATGTGTTAGAAACACATTTGCTGATGGATACAAAATCGATTCTTTCGTAGTTTCTTAACTTGTAGACACACTATATTACGATGATATTTAATACAAAAAAAAAAAAAAAACGGTTCTAGAAAAGCACAATTTATTGTAAAAAGTATTATATAATTTTACAGATCTTGCGAAATGTATTTACGACTTGAAGACAAGACGCAACTCACGTAAGAACGAATGATCTACGAACGCCACAGATATAAACGAAAATTGATGAAACTTTATACGATAATCTTCTCTCTCTTCGCGTTTTACTTTATGGCTAAAAATTGATATAAAAAATATATATTGACTACATTTTACAATTGTTTTTCACCTTTTTTAGGTTTTATCTCAGAGTAAATAACAATTGTATATACGTATCTACGTATCTACGTATTAATTTCTGTCGCTACGCATTTTGCAGTCATGTTTTGCTTGTGTTTCTAATAGGATGCAGTCGTGCCCGTCTTGAAACGTAGCTCGAAATAGACGAATAGACGCTCCGATCGTGAACGAGATAACGAGCTTTAGCGAAATGGCCTGAGAAGCCATTTCGTTCCTCCGCCATTAAATTCAGGCGTAGCGTGCCAGGGCGAAACCCCCCCTAATAAGATGTTTACTTCTTAATGACTAATGTAGTCTATTGTGATTGTGCTACCTACCGGTAAATAAAACGGCAGTTAGACTTTTTTAATCAACGTTTTCAGCCGATCTCGTTTCTCGCGCACGTAACTTTGTTATTGGAATAAAAAAACGTTTTTTATTTCAAACAGCTTCAAAAATGCAAAAACCATTTCGTAAGTAAATGTTTTCTTGCCTTTATGTTTCTCGTAAATGGAATATCGCGATAAAAATTGTTTGCATTGAATTCGAATAAGATTAATTGCGCCTTCGAACAAAATGGACAAATATTAATTTTCAGCGTACGGGAAAAAATGATCTCTCTCTCACACACGGCACGATACTCATACATGACGCGTATCGTCACATGCGCAGATATATTAAGCAAGGCAACGAACGTCAATTTTCATTGAAACGTTTGTTACTTTGTTATTGCAATACAAATGACCATGCATACGCCATCCGTAACAAAGTCTCTAGGGTATTATTACGCGGCAAACGCGTGTCAACCATGAAGCATTGCATGTGCGTCTGCCATTTGTTTTCATTCATTAGCGATTGTTGGCGCTGTAATATTTTGCTTTATCAAGACAAGGCCGTACGTCAAATCTCCCTTTCGCAAGAGTCACAACTGTGTGTATGTGTGTGTATACTGTATAGCCTATGTAATTTTTACAAGATTATCAAGATCAATAAACTTTCATTTTTATTAGCGATGCACACATGCGTGCATATATTCAACAATATGCTGTTTAATAAACAGTTGCAACAGTGTTATTTGTGAAACGAAATGCGTCATAGCAAGAGAATATATGAAAACGTTGCGCGAGGCGGCGGCGTATCGAAATCTCTACGTTACAAATACATTTCAGATAAAATACACTGCCGATATGCAGCTGATGCATTCGAAAGAAAAATGTAACAATAAGAGCTCGCTGCATTGCTGTGGTTGCACGTCGAGGCGGCAACGTTCAATTTATTCACGTGCCGCTTTTGTACAACGCATTAAAGATGCAACAATGACCTGTATTCCTTATACGATAGCGCTGTGCGCCCTCGCGCGCACCAGAGACCCGTGCCGTATTTCACTGTGTTTTTCTACGGCTTTCTGTTGTTACTATCGCGCTACCGTCGTGAATATTTAATCTAATAAAATAGTGAAATAAGTCCGTGCCGGAAACGCTGCTGTGCTGCTGCTGCTGCTGCTGTTGCGAGCACGTGCACCGATGCCAGCATCCTTATGACCGGTTGCAGCTGCAACTGCAGCAGGTTTCACCGCAAAAAGCAGAGAAAAGATAGTAAAAGAATATTATTCCATATTGCAGTATCTTATCCGCGGAAATCGGTGACCGTTTTCTGCGGATTTAAATCCCTCGCGAAGATCATATATTATAATATAAGAAATTTACATGTTGTTATATCGATTTTCAATCTTATCGAAAACTCAAATCAGAACAAAAAGAGATTTGCGTTTTTCATTGAACAAAAATAATATAGAGATACATAAAGTATCTATAAATAAATAAATAAATATATTTATAAATCTTACATATTTTATTCTCTAAAATATTAGAAAACTATGTTTTTATTGTCATTACAGATGCAGAATTTTCAGAGTTTTTTTTTTTTTTAAATTAGAATTTAATGTACATAGAGATAAAAATAGATAAATAAAAAGAGACCTGTATTTCTTTCAGAAATTAATATATTCATAAATTAATATATTCATAAATTAATATATATACTATACGCGCGCAATATACAGTGCAAAATGCTTGCAAAAGATAACGATATCTAATAATACAATATTTAAGTGAAATTTTCAGGGTAGGCGTGATAACAATTTTTTAAAGTTTAATGAAAATATTATCTCGTATCTGTGAGATGACGAATAAAATATTTACGTACATTGTTGTGTGCTATAATAATATATTATATAATGCACAGTAATAGTTTTTGTACGCTGTACTTTTCTTTCTTCTTATTTGTATTTACAATCGTAATCGCTTTATTGTAATAATTTTAACTACGTAATTAATGTGAACTCTTAAACAGAAAGAACTTATAAAAATACTACGGTTGTGCGAAATTATTTCCTATCCAATGTAGCTGAGTTCTAGTAATTAATTGCAAATATCAATATACATTCTACACGTGTTCAAAATGATTACGTTTGCAACAAGAGACATGTAAATATCAAGTACGGAATGTACGGAGTCCTAATTCCGGCCTGAATAAATGTCAGTATCAGGCGGTTCGTGGTGATTAGCAAAGCTCCTATTCGTGATATTGGCGCCGCTATATCCCGACGTGATTATACATATATGTACACGGTGTTCCAAGATCACTTGCGCTTTCTGTTCAACAACAATTTCCTACCTTGGAACTTCTGTTGTTTAAATTCCTAACTCTTCGACATTTTTAAGAAGAAAATTGACTGGATAACATTTCAGTCTTAAATATATTAGCTTAAATTGTTTTTAAATTTGGGTTTTTATTTTTTTACCATTTTTCAACGTTAAATAATTAGCATATGCTTTTGTATTACATGTTGCATTTCTTGAATTCGAAAAGTTGCTTCTTAATAGACTGTAGCACAGAAAATGCTATAACACACACACATATATGTCTTAAGAAATAAACTCGAAATTAGGGAAAAGTTTCTACCGGAGAGGCAGAAAGTTTAGCAGAACTTGGAACACCCTATGCATAACGCGTTTACACAAGGATACGCATTCATGCTCTCGTATCTGCTGTCCTGAAATATGCATGGGCATCCCTTAGTACGTTTAGGAGGAAATTACGTAGGAACAACACGCGCGGCCTCTATAGCATCCTGTTAATATTAAGCACGCCTCCCCCGCATTATCCACAGCTACTAGATACCACCGGGTGTAGCCACCTGCCAGTAGTTGTGCTTTTAGCTGAGCGCGCCCCAATGTGCGGAGTTACGCATGGATGCGTCAGTTAGAAACGAATCTGTATAGATACTATATATATTATATACACACACACATAGTAAAGAGAAGAGCTAAAGTCTCAAATTTCCACTGAACATAACAGAGTAAATTTTGCAGAACTATTTTTGTGTGAACTTTCTAATCAAAATTTTGTAGCAGGTTAATTACACGGTTTTTAAAAATAATCAGCGTAACAGGTTTCAGCTCATAATTTTCGTATGAGTGTCTTAATTTTTGGTGATAATAACTTTGATATTTCAACAACTTGTTTAGGTTCGGGTAAGTGATATTACACTAAAATTGAATGATTACACTTAATCGAGAGCATATTCGCGTTTTAAAGAAAAATTAACACACCACGTGTCGGATATGGAGGTTAGTAAACGTGTTATTAAAACGATGAGTTTCCGAGAAATGTCTACTGCTACTACTAACTACTAGGAGTGTCTCGGTAATTTCATTTATTAACTCGGCTTATGTACAGTTGTTGTGTGTAATAATAGAAAACGATTTTAGGAACGCATTGTTTCGAAAATTAACCAACTGAACATTGTGTTCAAATTTTACAAAAGTGAACTTGAAGGAGACTCCGAACATTTTCCTCTCTATACTTTTTTAGGATTTTAATTTTATATATCTAGTGAAAAAAAGAACAAAACAAAAAAGATCTATTGTAACATTTGTGTCTTTGCGGCAACAATTACTCTTTGACTTTCATTTGCGACGGAAAATTGCAATTGATCAATTACAAAATACTTAGAGGCAAGCAAAATTATAAGAGTTCTTATATTATACGAGCAAAAAGTTCTGGGAGAAATTGATCGCGTGGCATCGACCGTGGCTCAATTCAAGATACCCGCGTACACGCAAAACATCTTTTAAGAAGACTTTAATTAAGTCGTTTCGTGCAGGAAGTCTCTAAATAACGTTTTGCAGATTGGACAATTTAACAACGTCAGGACTGTGACTGCATTAAATAAAACTACAAATGTGCTACGCGTGTCTTAAGCTTTTATTGCTCGAAATAAAGTCTTTGCGGGACGAAAGAAAAAACTGAAGACTTTTATAAAGGCGAGCTAATTTAAAATAACATTTATTTTATTCACATAGACACGAAACACACATCGTCGATATCTTTCGCTCGCACGCCAATTAAATATATCTTCGAAAATTATTTATTTCGAGATCAGCACATTTGTGGGAAAATAAAAAAAGCAAAACATCATTTTATCTTATTTGCAAAATTTGCTCTTGGTTTTGCAAATTGTGGAATTTCCGCGCACTTGTAACGCACGCAACCCCTCACATAAGCGTATACCAATAAGCGACCATTGCGCGCGTTCGTGTGCGAGAGACAAGTAGAATTTAATTACTTCTTGCTTGTTCTTTAAAGTTTCGTAGTAACGACGCGCTTTGTATCTGATAACGTCGGTGCTTCTGCATTTAGAAACCAGCCGTCGTTAAATACGGTAACAGCCGTATGCAGATATGTGTGTGTCTGTATGTGTTTTCCCGCGTTCCTTGCAAATGCAGTTTCATTCCAATTCCTGCTTGTAGTGCTCTCGATAACGCCGTTTGACGAGCAGTTTATACCGTTAATAGCACTCCTGCATTGTTCCACCGATTTCCGAGGAATTCTGGAATATCTGCTCTGTGTGTACGCGGTGGCCTTTTAAAACGAGATCTGCGCATATTTATTATGTTTATTCTAAAAAGCTATGCTGATCAAATAATTCGGCGTATTTATCGTCAAACAATACGGATAAAAATCGATATTTTGTGTCGGTTGTATTCGATTGTTTAAATTTACTGGTTTAATCGGTAACGTTACGTTGAAATAACGCGAAAAACAAAATTAATTTAAAATAGAAAATAAATTCATTTTATAAGCGTTTAATCGAAACATTAATAACTTTTATTTCTAGCACTGTTATTTGATGGTAAAAATTGAGTTGCTCACACGAAATTCTTCGATTTTGTCACTTTTTTTTTTTTTTTTTGTTCGCGTAATTCTAGAGACTTCCTCGACAATGTCGAGTTAGATTTTGTCAAGCGACGCGCAATATCCTGTCCCTGAATGCGCAAAATCGAGTATGTAACAGAGAAATATCTCGCGGCTGCGTGTTTTTGCGAGATTTAATTATCCGTAACGCGTAGCCATTACCGTTTTGCAAATGTGTGCCAACGGACGCTACTTAATAACACCCGACGTTAATCAAGCCGTTATATCATACGATAATAATCCGTTTTATCATGTAGCTTGCTGTGGAATTAATTATGCATTCTTCTTCTGCGATGTATCTGTGGTCCTGATTAGTTTTTGCGAATTTAGTACACGCGAGTTTTGTTTTCTCGAAAAAAAATATCACAATTTAATAAACAGACAACGTCACGCAAAGTAATACCTGCACGGAGAAATAGGCACAGCTTAAAATAATAGAATATTATTAAATAAAATTGTCCAATAGATTAATGGCGTTGTTGTATTATTAAATATATAATTGTTAAATAATTGTCAAGATATTCTCATGGTATCAAACTTTCCTGTGGAATTTTCACGCCTAAAAAGCCGATTGGTACAGATAAGGTGCGTAGCCGAGAAGTTTAAACAGGTCTTTGATCGGCAGCTCTGATAACGGAGCTGAGACCAAAGTCCTGCGAAATCCTTTGCTGTCCCAAAGGACTCAACTTGGCTTCTAAACTCCGACCCTTTCATGTAGGTAATCGTTGAGACTTAGCGTCAGCCTAAAGCCTATTAAATCAAGTATCAAGGGAAAGTCGTGCTTTCCGAAAGCACAACTTCCACCAGAATTCCGTAAATATGCATGGAAAACAACTATTTTAATAAAATTAAATTTTCTTTCGAGATCAAAGCAGGTAGACTTATTTTGCATGTATTTTTTTTACATCGCTAAAACGAATTGTTGCGCGAATTTAATTCTCGCACAGACGCGCGCGAATTTTTTGCGTTTTTACTTTTTTACGAAGATCTAAAAAGAGTTTCATCAATACGCTGAATATTTGCTGTTAAATCTCTCGCCATTTGGGAAATGTATAAGTTCGTCGCTTTGATCGCGACAAAAATCGTATGCAACGCTTTTAACTTCCATCGTGGAACTTTACGGGCACAGCCCGTAAAACCTACTGCTCGATTCGACAGCTAAATTATGCGCATATATATCGATCAACAACGCGCGCTCGCGCGCGCACAAATACCTACTTCATACAAATACGCAACTTATAAAACGTGAAACTTCGACGTCTGTATTTACGGTACGCGTGGATGCATTTGTTATCGAAATCTCGACGTCGAATCGGAATGAGAATGATCGCTTGATGGACCGGATAATGGAATATTTAACCGCGATTTGTGAAAGCGTTTGTGAAGCGAACGCGCTCAAGCTTTCGAGCTCGAATTACTTTCCGGGAGTTTTTTTTTTCGTTCAATTTCATTAATATCCGGGTTTAAATTAAAATCTATTACGCGGCAATTGCGCTCGTGTTGATTTTTATGATTTTTTGTTGTTCAATGGCGCAGAATGCATACTCTGCAACATCGTCGGCTTCGTTGTGAGAATCGCATTGGTTCAATGTTATTTTTGTAAAATGTGTCATTGCGGTTTTTTTACACGCTGTACCACATAATATATTTGGGACATGCTATGTGCTGCGGTTGAAAAAAAAAAACGCGGTGCCGCCAAACATTCTGGCTTATCATCTTTCGCAACAAACAAAGAAGACTACACCTGTTGCACCAGTTTTGTCGATAGGCTTATCGACAATCCGCTCAAGCAACGTATAAAGAAGACCTGATAATAATGTCGATACACATCCCATTCCAGAATATTGACGATGCGATTAATACAAATACCGCAATATGCATACGCGCGTGGTGTGCATTTACGTGTCTCTGCGAAGAAAATAAAATGTCACATTACAAATATCGACGATTACATCATTATAAAAATTATTATCAGTCTCATACTGATTTAATACAAGTCAATATGCAGTTTTTACGCGACAAACGCGATAGACAAACAATCTGCGTGTATCCGCGAATGAATTGTCGCGAACGGATTTCCACATTCCAGTTTTAAACGTGATTAATTAATTATTCCGCAGAGCAATAAAGCAGAAGTTTTAATTTGCATTTCGCTGAATTATTGTTACGAATTATTATCCGCGTTTCGCGAACGCTCGCAAAGTAATTGCAACGCTTTTTCTCGTCCTTCCGATAAATCAGACAGAATTTTCGTGAGCTTCCGCCGTTCAAATCTCTCTATCTCTCTCTGTCTTGCCGCGTAACGCGATTTCGTCAGAAATTCAGTCTCGCGATATCCGTGTACCGAAAGCGCTTTTTCCTCCCCTTTCCTCCTCTCTCCCTCGTGTCATTCCGTTTGTATTCGGTAAGGGAGCTTAAGGTTTTTTTTTTTTTTTTTTTTTTTTGTCCAGCTGTCCTTTTTTGTTTTCGGACTATGTGTACGAGTCAAGCCTGTAAAAACGGCGACACAAACGCTCCATTACTCTTCTTCTTGTCCCGCGTGTTACGGCGCCGCTTCGCGTGCAATTACACATAAGAGAGTAAAAAAGAAAGTCCTCCTATTTTCTCTCTTCCTCGCTCTCCTTCTTCTTGTTCTGTTCCTTTTTATTTTTCTCGTCCAACGTACGGACTTCCTTTCGTGTCGGCACGTGAGGGGCCATATGTCGCGAGAGAGATGTAATTAGAAATACTACTAACGCTCGTTGCTTCGAAACGCCGCGCAATGCGACGCGACGTCGCGTGACGATATTAAGTCGTGGACGTCGCGGACGAATTTTCGTAATGCAAGTTTCATTTGTCCGGCTTGCGTGTGTGTGTATGTGTGTGTTTCTGCATATATTCGTCTTTGTGTAACGTACGCTCATTCTTAATGACAAAAGACCTTCCTCAGAGAGAGGATTTCAGTTCTCCACCGGCGGAACTCCATCTTGTTTTTTTTGCGCGCAGATTAATTTAATACACGGTTTAATCCCGTGGACCGATTGGGACACGGTAATCATTCTTGGGATTAACGTTCCGCGCGGCGCTGCGTTCTTCATGGTTATCTAGACATCCTGCGTATTTTAAAATTAAAATCCTCGCTTTACCGCCTCCGGCCTACTTCCGCAGAGGCCCGAACGGGATTACACGTCGTTTCGTGAATTGATGACCGAAAATACGAAAACGTAATCCGCGATGTGCAACACGCTCGAGTCGGCACGTAATATCCGGCGTGGCGCCAAATGCGTTTCTCCGCCAAAACGTTTTCGAAAGAACTTCCATTTCGGGCGGGCGTCGCGCTTATCGTTGAATAAGCGCGCGTATGCGCGCATCGTACACGCGCGCTCGTAAACGATATCATTGGTAAAAATGGGCGCTTCGCACACCCGCCCGTTTCTACACCGAATGTTACATTATGTAATAGTGTGTTTTGGCCATCGTTCACACGAAGGGAAATTTCTATTCGCGTGAATTCGATAGATCCGAGAAATATATGACGCTGCAGGCAGGTAAACGTTTTAGCCGCGTTGAAGCGAAAACGCAGCTTAAATGGCCCGAAAGCTTCCTTGGATTCTTTCTTTCTTCCTCTCGCGTTTCCGCCGCATCCATTTCGCTTCCCGTCGCAAAGCGAAAACGCAAGGCTGCTTATTATGAATATATTACTATTTTCATAACCGCGCGTGCGCATGTGTGTGTGTATGTATATATATATATATATATATATAGAACAATCTACATTTTACTAAAATTACAACCAAATTTCGACAATTTGTCCGGCAGACGGTGAAAACAATAGTAACGTTTGCGCTGCGCGCGCTAGGCAATAAATTACACACAACGTCGTGTGTGTTAATATTTGCTCTTTTCGGTCAGAAACGGTACGGTTTTGCATCTGTCACTCATTTCGTTTTACATCGCACATATTAAATGCGTTTACACACGTGTGCCGCAGAAGCGTTAATTTTATTTTTGTTTTCCGCGGCTTGTGATAAACTTCGAATAATTACTTTTTTTTTTTTTTTTTTTTTTTTTTTTTAATGAATCTAGACAGAAAGTTTCCCTTTTATGTGTGTATGCGTGTGTGCACACGGAAGATTTATTTAATTCTTTAATATTCCATCGTTTTCATCGCGCGTTTTATACACTTATATTTGGCACGTCGACTATGTAACCCAGATTTTGCGCGAAATGGTTTCTATATATCTTTCGTATCTTCAGAAAAGCGGAAGATTTATCACGTCAATTTACATTATCCTCGAGGTAATCGAGCCCCATTTTTCCGGCGGATGATAAAGGCCTTCGCGTTCCATTCGACAACACTTCGGGCGTGGTGTGTTCGAATCCGTACGCAAATCACACACATACACACACATACAATACGACGAATGTCACCGAGAGCAAAACGTCTGCGAGACATACATCTTCGTCCTTGTTTGTTCATTTCTCTTTTTTTTTTCTTTTTCCTTTCTCCTTCGCATCTACACTTTGCATACTTCGGCGCGCATGCGAGGCGTTACCTTTTCTCGGCGCCCTCAAATCTCCCGATCCCCTTTCTTTCCACTCCCCGCGCGCGCTTAACACGTTGTAAGCCGCATACCGCGGGTATACCGCGGTTTCCGGGGTTTTGGTGCTATCTGTATCCATAAAGAATGTAAGCTCGCACACTTCGGCGAGAAGAGCCGAGGATCTTCCTTTTCCCTCGCCCGACGCAATAACACAGCGACTCTCGGGGATCCGAAATTTTCATGCATAGGATATAAAGCATAAACGACGACTTCATCATCCCCTTCTTCGGTCTTCTTCTTCTTTTTTTCTCTAGTCGTTCTACTCTCTCTCTCTCTCTCTCTCTTGCACTTACACGTTGCAGAGCTCTTTCGGTTATTTCGATTGTCGTGCCTCGCGTGCAATTTCCTCGTGAAGCGTTTCGGTGGTTGTTCCACGAATACGTCAATATGAGGGTAAAGGGTCGCGGAAGCTCGGGATAAAATCAATGGGCTCGGGCGAAGGACGAGATCGACGAAAGGTAAATGTAGTAGAAAACCATACGGGGTCCTGTCCCTCTCCTTCCCCGAACGATCATTTTCTTTCCTTTCGCTCGACCGCTTTCGATCCCGTCAAAGAAATGCCCACCGTCGATGTCGGCCGTTCCGATTTTTGCATTACGTTCGCAATAAGACTGTTGGATTGGAAAGCTCATAAAGCCAGAAATGACGTAGATTTATATCGCAGAAATTTTATGGAAGAAAAAAGAGAGAGAGAGGTGAAAAAACGGAACACTTACAAAATTCTACTTTGATGAAAAACATCAGTATTTTAATAACGTCTTAATATATTGAGAGAACGATCAATCCACTTCACAGTGCGTGCATTACTCTTGTAAAAATTCGAAAATAAAATATTTACCATCCCCGAATAATTATGTGTCGACACATACGCGTTTCTTTGATTTTTCTGATGTTCAATATCTTTTTTTTTTTTTGGTTTGCCAATTTTTCGAAAATCGCACAATCGGAACATTCTCTGTTACAACGTTACGTATAATAATCATACGAAAAGTACGCATGACGATGATGTTATTTTTCCGATATATTTGCAATTATAAAAGATATATGTGTGGTGAAACTTTTTGTGAATTGCGCACTGAATATTCCAGTTTTTTATATTCTGCTCGTGAAAGGAATTTAATATTCATTGTACACCAGGGGTCGATTTACGGTGCGATAAAAGCGTTGTAATTGCTTTCTTTGGCGAAGAGAGTAGCCGCGTGTTATAATATATATCCAACGTGGAGATAATCGTAAAAGAAAAAAGCGCAAAATATAAAAGTCAGACGTGAAAAAAAAATTTGGTGACTATACGTCAAAGATTTTCCAGCGCGTTCGAGACGCGCGTAAAAAGGGTAAGCTACTCCTAGGTAAGGAGGTTTTTCGCTGATCGATTATCAATACATATGTATATCGCGCGCAGGTTGATCTACAAACATAGTTTATACGGCATGGTGTTGGATTCTCAATTATGCGGAATTACAGAGTCGCGCTCGCGCGCCTTTCATGAAATATTAACGTTCCAATCCCGTTAATGCAAAATCATTTCTGATCGGGGGAAACGCGAACGGTTTTTCCTCGGTAATATATCTTCCAGTTCAAACATAACTATAGCATCCGCGCGGTAAACGATGGGCAACGATTGACCAAGTTGGATTCAGTGCGAGCGATCGATCGTTTACAACGTCAGCCTGACGTAATTACAGGCGCTATTGTACTCTCTCTCTTTCTCTCTCAAGAAATAATTGATAAGAGATCGCATAAAAATTGCACGCCGACATGGTGATTCTACTTAAAATCCGCATTGTGCGTCGCAACCGATTGATTGCGCAACTTGATTGATTTAATAGCGCGCACATTTCGCGCATTTTAGCCGAGCTTATTATTAACGACAATAACAGCCTTGTAAATAATATCCTGAATTGAGCGTGTAACAAGCAAGCGCTTTGATCAATCATATTTATTTTATTAACGCGCATTTAATGATATAAATCCACATTTGATTGTGAGTTATTATTTGCTTAACTTTATTACGTAACAACCTTGAAAAATAACTGGCGCGATTTCATGCGTGCGGATTAATTTTGCACGTTTACAGTCATTCGCTGAATAATTGGAACTTCTTATCTCTCAAACATATTTATCACAATTATATTTTGAACACGGGAAGAGATGAGAGAGAGGAAGGGACTTACGCATTCAGCATAAATGCGTCCCGACCATCCACGCGTTCTTCATTCTCCCTCTCTCTCTCTCTCCTTCTCTCCGGTGTGCTTTTAATGCAGTAAATTGCAATGTAGCGAACGCTATGCTAATGTGCTTACTTACGAAGACGGTCCCCGGGCGCTGAAAGTTCTCTAGACGGTCCTGTTTATGATAGAGCGAGGAGAGGAGCCTTCGACCGTTACGTGACTCTTGCTGCGACGGCTTTTCCGCGACGATACGCCGCGGCAAGTTTCCAGGATACGATGTTAATTGATGGCGTATCACCGGGAAGTTACAAGGAAGCGCCGGCAGCGTAACTACTTTACACGTCAGATTTTCTCCAATTTGTAAGAATAAAATCGCGAGCTGAGAGAAATACGAGTGAGCGCGAGATAAAAATTTTTCCGCGCTTCCTCGCAGATTCGACTCGCGTATATTTTTATTATCATACACACGTATAAGTCTTAGAAAAAAAAAGCAAGACATCACGTATCGGTTTGAGATATTTCAAATTTTTGCGATTTTTACACATCGAACGTACACGTTCTCGAGAACTTTCTCGCGCGCGGCATTTGCGCCGTTCGGCTCTTAAATCTTTATATTCGCATCGCGAAGCTACTTCGACGAGGGAGATTTACTTGATGGCACGTTAATGCACGCGGACGCCCGTAAAAGACGCGTTGCAACGTATCACGAGGTACGTGCGCGCGCGGGTGCGAAGTCGATTACAATAACTCTCGCGAGTAGTAAAGCATCACGCTACATTACCCCTGCATCGGAGGGGTTAGCATCGCAGAGCAGTCATCGCAGAACCGTCGATGATTGCCGCAGCAACAGCAACAGCAGCAGCGAACGGCAATGCAGCATCAACGATGTCCATTTCGCGGCAGTAGGCGATCGCCGAAGCGAACCGGAACAGCGTATTACGAACGCGCTTCTCGTTAAGGGTTACGACGCCTGTTGCGATAATAAATCTATCCGCCGTAATAAAGCTCTTACCGAGGTATTAAGATCCGGGTATCCATCCGTTCGCATTAGCGTGCGATCAAAGCGTGCACGGAGTTGCGATTTAACAAACGAGGTAGAAGAACAAAACACGATGGTATAGAACTATTGCGCGTGTAACAAACAAGCGCTTTGATCAATCATTTATTTATTTTATCAACGCGCATTTAATAATATAAATCCACACTTGATTCGGTTATTATTTGCTTAGCTTCATTACGTAAACAACCTCGAAAGATAACTGGCGCGATTTCATTATAGCATTGACAAGTTTTTTTGTTTAATTATTTAATTAATTGTTTTAAAATTAAAAATTCATTTACACTAAATAATATGTTATGTACTCTGACAACTTTACGAAACAAATACGATCGAGACGTAAAGTTTGTATCGCAGTTATGTGACAATACGCGCTCCTTATGTAAGACTAGGAAATTTCCGATGTCTAGACGTCGCTGCTATTGTGTCTGCTACTTGGAATGGCCTCAAACGAAAGATAAGCCGGCAAGTTAATAGCGCAGGGTACACGCCGCGTACGATTAAGAATTTATCGAGCGTATCAATGCGCGAGCTTTGAAACCGTCAGGTATACCTTGTAGCAACGTGTGTTACATTTGAGGTGGAAGATCGAAGAGGTTTTGAAGCAACACTCTTCTGAAACTATTCAGTTCACATAACTTCCGCCTGTCTTATATCGTTTGTGGGCGAAATTTCATAACTAATTATAGCAGCATTTAAAGGGCGAACAAGGGTTGTTTACTGGGGCTAAGAAGCGCGGAATTATGGAGAGCGGAGAAAGACGAGAGAGAAAGAGCGAAAGAGAGAGAGAGAGAGAGAGAGAGAAAGAGAGAGGATTGATACCACCGCTGCTGGTGTATCAACGGTCATAATGCGCTTGCATATTTGCGCAGCGCATATGCAATGCACGACGCAACCGAGCGATTTCAAGCGGCCTTCGTTGAAGGATCGCGTTTCCGCATCAAACAAGAATTACGCGGTACGGCAACGAGAGCGTAACGGCAAACGAGCCGCGTCGTCTGCTCGAAGAAACGAGGAAGCAAATTTTGTTACGTGCCGTAGCAAGTTTGTAAGTGCGCATCAGACAGTAAGTGCGCGGCCAGAAAAATATATATATTTTTTTTTTCTCCGCGTTTGCTGTTATTTATATTGAATAATATTTGTTTATTTTGTTTCTATTTGTATAACATATTGTAAGATTACAGTATATTGAAATATCGATATCAAAGAATTAGAGTTAAATCTCGAACATGAACAAAGTCCGTATTCTAGTATGGAACTTCCATATTTTTGAAAAAAAAAACTGCACGAATCGAAGTGTGCGTGTCGCGTTGATGCTTTAGAGGCTTCAGAATTTGTGAAAAGCCTCTTTTAAAGCGTGGGTATAAGTAACTAGAATAAAAGAAGAAAACATCTTTTTGTTTACGTGTATAGGGTAGATGCATTGCAACGTCACATATCTCTCATATATGCGAAAACGGTACACGTGTTTGGTCTACATGGGAGGCAGTCGAATGGCACAAGTACCATAAAAGGTACAAAAGTGCAGAAACTGCTCGTGTCCGTTCGTTCGTTCGTTCCCGAGCTAAGTGCACTTCGCGAATAATCGCAGCGTGAAGCGAGCGTCGAAACATGCACGCGGCGATGATTTACCTCCTTCTTGTTGTGTTACCCGTCTACATTTTCCTTTCTCCTCGTTTCCCGCGCGTTCTACTCTTCTCCTCCTCTTACAGCGGCTCTACATCTGCCCTTTTTTTTTTTTTTTTTTTTTTTTACTTGCATCAAAGTGGCGATCAAGAACGTGAAAAAAATGCCACCGTAAGATTTTCCGAGCTTCTGGCTCGCAATGACGACGGACGACGTCGTCTGCCGATTCTTGACACCGCGACCGAGCGCGCGGAAAGAGGAAAAAATATTTTCAACGATTCTCTCCGGGGCGTGCGCCGGGGCATGAAACTCACAATCAGTTTCTTTTACGAGCGCAAACACACATCGCGCGTCACAATATGGTTCTCGGATGTAGTTCGAAAATGGCGAATTTATTAAATTCAAACTGAAATTTCGCGCATACACAACTGTTGCTGTATAAATCCGCGGAAATATAATGTAGCGTGTACTCATGACGGTAAACTAAATAACGGGCTTTAACAATTCACTTTTTGCGGATGAACAAATACGGCAAAAATATTTTCAAAGAGAGGAGAAAATACCAAATGGAAATGTGTGAAATATATTAACTACCACTCGTTCAATAATAATACATCCGGCGTAACGCGCAATTTAATTAAGAAAGACTAACGCGCGATTCAAGTCCGTTCGAGAACTGTGCGCGCGCAGATTATTAAAACAGGTGGGGACATTTGTTCTTTCTAATCATAATGCGGGCCGTTTATGCTCGTACAAATGTCACACTCAGTCACTCATACGACCGGCGCCGGGCGGTGATAAATGAGCCTGTGGCCACCGCGTGAGCGCAAGATATTAGTCTTCCTTGTCGCAAATTATCACGGATGGAATTTGTTAAAGGCTCTCCTCCGCTCTCCCGTCGTTTGCGACGATCGCGTCGTGTCGCGCCACGGCGAATGTATTGCCTCGTTTGCGCTAATGCACCTGAAATGTCAGAAAACTAATCTCCCGTCACCAAGGCCTCTCTCACACGTGTAATGGCCTCTCGTGTAGTGACCCGTTGCGATACCGCGCACATTCTAGCAGCGATATTTTTTCCGTCCAGCAGTGTGAGGCTATAACGTAGTTGCAGGCGAAATTTAGTTACACACACCCGTTCCCTCGTCATATATTGGAGCACATGCATTGTTCTCGAGAGGCAGGACGTTGCGAGCTACAAGGTACATTTTGCGCTTTAGAAGCGTCGAGATGACGTCAACTCTTTTGAAACTTGATGTAATATAATATTTAAAATATATAGGTGTAGATCGCGCGCGAGCGGAGAGTGTGACAAGTGTGTGTGTGTGGATAAAAGGGTTTTTCTAAAAGTAACGGTCTTATTGTCGCGTCAGTAGATATTACACGACGAAACATTTTCAATCTGTCACAAGTGAAGGCGCGGACGTACATTTATCAAAGATATTATCATCGCGGCGACGCGTGCGAATCGAAACTAGCCAGCGGCTTTCCCAGGTTCTCGTCCCGAAAAATAATTCATCGCATATTTTACGGTGAGGAAAAAAATGTTGATCTGATGCAGAAAAAAGCGCGGAACGTCTTTGTCAAATTATACTTTTCCGTTGAGCGAACGTTTCGAACTTCAACGACGATTATGTCGACGCGACGCGACGACATAACACCGACGCCGCTCTCCTTTCCGGTAATTTGCCGCCGTCTCGTTGTAAAAGGGCCAGTCAGAGGGAAGAGCATCTTCACCCCGATTTCCCAAGACGCAAATGGTCTTAACCCACCCGCGTGCACGGGGGTCGAGTTTAACCGACTCCACATACAAATGCCGTTCTTAGAATCCTGCTGTGTACACACATACATACACGTATATACGCGCCCGCATGCGAACGGTACGGGCGACAAGGTTCCCGACTTGATAAATGAACGCGCCGCGGTTGATACGTGAGAACGAACGCGGCGCTATACACGTCGGGGAAAAGACTAAAGATACCTTGGGGGATGAGAGAGAGAGAGAGAGAGAGATCGAGCGAAAAGACGACGAAGCGAAGCCAAATATATCTTGATCTCGAAACAGCTGAGGGAAACGAAGACGTTGTATCGTCGATTGCACGTAACACAAGTCGAGATACCTATCTCTCGAAGTCGTCTGTGCGCGCTCGGCGAATCGCGCGCGTTATTTCGCGGAATCGGGCGATCTTCTCTCCGTGCGATCTCACTCGGTGTATCGAAGCGGTGATTTAATGACAAATCGAAAATCACCGCCGTAACGGCGGTTTTTCGAAACTCCGTTGCGATATTCCTTCGCATTCTTACGGTCGTCCGTGCTTACAGCTTCGCGAGCAATAGAATCTTTCTTCGCGCGAAGATTCTTTTATGGCTTCTTTTATGTCGAATCTTCAAAGTGTGCCGTGGATACGGGCCGTGAAGATGGGCGACACGTCGACGGCAACTTTAACTGTCGCAAATTCCACGTGCCGGGACTATCACGGCACTTCACGAAGAGTTCTCTCCTTCGTACAGCGCGATATACACCGTTAACTCAATAACCTCCTTATTCCCTTCGACCTCATTTCCGCGTTCTCGTCGAACGTTATACCGGCCCCGGCACGTCTCTTAAAGCTGATGTCCCGACGCCGAGAAAAATAAATTGATAACGCGATGACGCGTGCAGAGAGAGAGAAAGCTCGATTTTCTTTTTCAAAACTTCGACGAGAGAAACAATCACGAAGAATTGTTATTGTCGCGTAAAAAAAAAGAAAAAAATCATATATTTTCATCTCTCACAAATAATACAGTTATATTTTCTGACAAAAATGTTGTGAGTGAAAAAATCACACGTGAATATAAATCTCTCTCGTAAGCGAAAACCGGAAAACGGAAACGGTGGTGAGGCATCAACGTTTGCAACGTTTATTTCGAAGCAAACTCTCTGATGAGAGTAGCGGCTTGTAAAGACGTTATTGGGTTACATATCGCTTAAAGATATTTCGCGCCTTTTTGCGCCGACACCTGTCAATATTGCAGTGCCGAGACATTAAAATTCATCAGCTCTGTTGTTCGATTTAGTCGGATCTTCGAAATGTCTCTTCTCATTCTTCTCCCAGCGCGTCTACGGTAGTTACGGCGGAGACGATTTACGACGCCGCGCGCCTTACTTTGCATTCGATTGGAGCGCGCAATATGAAAAATACATAATTCTTCGACGAAAGTGCCAATAATACGTACATCGTGTACGTTCTGACCAGCGCACCAGCGATATTTCACGCCAGAATCGTGGATCGGAGGGGGGAGGTGAGCGGGGAGAGAGCGCGTCATATAGTGGGATGTAGTGCGCATGTATCGGCGTGCGCCACACGCGAGCCATTTTATTTTGCAATATAATGCTTGACTCCTCGTCGTCCGCGCGGCTTGACATATTGGACGTGATAGGGAGTAATCTGTTATACCGCCCTGCGTCCACGCTAGAAGCCTGCAGGCTGCGCGCCCCTTTCCAATCCTCTTTCCCTCCCTCCTTCCCTCTCTCCCGCACCGTGCGCATCTACGGTTGTGTACTGCACAGCAACCGATATATTTCCCGACATGTACTTCCGTACGATTCGCACGGAAAATATAGTGAGCCGCACGCGAACGTGAATGCGTGAGCCGGGATCGACTATAAATCAGACCGCAGCGTAAATAAAAATCTTATGGAAACGTCCGGGTGAACGTCTTTCCCGTCCCGTTTCCGGGGCCAATTTGAGATGGCGGCGCGGCTCGCATCGGAGAACTACATTATTGACTGGCTACGGGGGTAACAATGGGGAGCGATAGCGGATGATGATACTCTCGCGGATAAATGTGTAAACATTATTCATAAGAAAGCTTTTGTCGATATCCCGCGCGCAGATACGCGACCGGTACAGATATATTGTAAAATACATTTCACGCGTCACTTGCTAGTTTATTCATATGATGTGTGTGTATGTGTGTGTGAGTTTCTCGCGGATTTTTCTCGCTGTAACTTCGGGATTCGGTTTGGAAACGATTCTTCAAAGTTAAAATTGTTACGCGAATGTGAACTCGTCATATAAATTGGATTTATCTTCCTCTCTATTCTGGCTCCGCGCGCGTAAGATTACGTAAGGATTCTTCTGAAGAAATATAAAGACAGAGATATGACATTTATATCTTATTGACATTTACGTCACGTATATCAAACTCGTTCTTTCTCTTTTTTTATTATTTGGTTTATTTATTGTTTTTTTTATTTTCTTTATTTGTAGAAGTTCTTCAGTTTTTATATTCAAAGAGAGACACTTGACAACAACAGAGCCGAAAAGAAAACAAAAGCTTTCAGCCGATTCTTTATAATTAATCGCACGAGCATCACGTTCTGAAGCTCGAAAGGCACTTCGGATAATCCCGGATGGCGTCGCGCAATATTCCAACGAACGCATCGATGCGTCCTGATGGCGCTCGTGTCTATCGAAAAACCAAAGAGATCTCTCCGCTGTAGTTTCGCTTGGCTGGGACCAGGATCAGGGATGGCACTCGAGACACACCCGAGGGATTTTGGGACGAAAAGTTCCGCTAGAAACTCTCTCTCGCTTATCCAGAAGCCCTCGCCCTCCCCCCGTGCGTCGCGCCGTCCCTCGCCGCTTTTCGCGGCGCGCACCAAGTCGAGGGCCGCACATATAGTTTTCCCTTGTGCGCGCGCGCGCATATATATACACATACATTCGTCGCTGCGACCCGATCTCGAAAAGCTATCGCGAAAATATAGACCGTGAAATTTCTAAACGGGATTTAAAGTTTCGCGCGACCAGTTTCTGCCTGCCGTTTTAACCTCGCCGCCGCGCGCGTAATTGCCGAGATAACGAGCTTTAAAAACGGTCAGAATTCCAGCCGCACAAAAGAAGATTAAGCGAGCCGTTTACTTTGCGAATGACGTTTTGATTAAATTTACGGAATTTAAGGAATTTTAAATGCGCAAATTTTTGCGATACCGCAACATATATATTTTCATAATATTGTCTCTCCGATGCTCGACCTGTTCTACTGCAAAATCACGCGCGCTCGAAAAAAAAATATCTCAAATTAACGTTCGTTGTCAATGCGAGGGGAGTTAAACTAAATATATGTATATAGAAAATAAAAATTGTATTTTAGTACGCGATTTAAAATAATATCTCTTCGTAAATTGTTCTATTTGTCAACAAGATATTTGTGGTAAAAATCCCTAATCCAACGTGTAACATGTGTAATTAATTATCGACACATATCGAGCTGATTAATCAGATTAATCGTAAGCTTCCTACGGGATCTTGTGGGAACTATTAGTGACGCCGTACTGATCTCTCCGAGCAGTACTGATGTAAATTATTCGCCATCTTAATAGTAGCTTTGCAATTGCTCGCCTTTCCTCGCCCGTGATCTCGCAGAGAGAGGCTGCGAGAGAGATAACATTATATAATGATTCGAGCGTCGCGCGGAAATACTTTAACAGTTTGTATTCACGGAATAAAATGCGCTACAGGCTTTCCGAATACATTGTATTAACGTGTGGGAAGTGTTAATATTGTGATATATTACGAGACCGACGGAGAGAGAGAGAGAGGAGAGACAGTCTTTTCGTGCATCCGGCATGTAAATGAATGTAGAGGTAGATATGCAAATCGCGCCAACGAGTGACACTGGTGTGTATTTCTACGGCGAGAATATTTTGCAAGTATCACACGCCGGGATGTGATACGTGAGCGCGGATGACATTTCGGGTTCAGTTGGTATTAAAGAAGTGCAAATAAAAATAGATGACGTGCGTAATTCATCACCTCGCTACACGCGCGCTAATAATGCTTGTGTAATTAAGATAAATAATATATTATAATTTGTAAACATACGCATATATGTGTTGCGTTAATAAATCTTAATATCCTCGTGTGAGCGTCATGTGTATTTCGTCGATTTATATTACACGTTATTATATTATAAAACTTTAAAAGTGTTATATATTTTAAATGCTTTCATAAAGCTTGGAAGAAATTAAATGAATATTGAAATTGATTTTATCACCGTTGTCGTTTAATATTCCATATTGATCCTGGCACCTTTCTATGCTAATATATCAGGAACAGTCAATATCTCGATGTGATGTCCTGAACTAAAAAAAAAAAAAGAAAAAAAGTTGTCTCGACGCGCGATAGTCGTGGAATAATAGATTTCCAAAGATGTCGTTACATTGAAACCCGAGTGGCAAAAATGGAACGATCAATAAGGAATAACGGTGATTCCCAATTCGAGACGCTCTCTGATCAGAAATTCAAATCGAATTGAAGAAGAATGCAGAAACATTCCTGTCACACAAAAATTGCAATAAAGAACTTACTGTTTTGAAAAATGACATAAGAAGCCCGAGATAGAGTTTCTTGACTTGAAGTAAATGGGTGAAAAGAAATGCGCGGAAGAGGCGAGAGAGAGTGTGTTAAGCAGCCGAAACGGCATTTCCATAGCGATCCGCCTTACGTTCTTCTTTGCGTAAAAAAAAATGGCGTCAGGTGGATCATCTATACAGGGTGTTCTGTTCTTTGCGTTCTGTTTTGTGCAGAATGTTTTTATAGCATAAATTTCTTTCCGGTGATTTAAAACCAATTTTTTTGTTAACGCATTTAATACTAATTTTTTGTTAACGCGCACATTCAATTTTTTAAAGAAATGTCTGTTTGGATCCCTGTAAAATTCACGGTTTGTTGAGTTCTCGAGATAGTTTTGAAATCAGAAATCCGCATCAATTTTCATACACTTTGTTTTAAAATTCGTAATAATTAATTTTAAGTAAAACCACCTCGATTCCGCATTAATCCAAAGACACTTTTATGGAGAAGGAATCGCAGAGCACCCCTGGGACACCCCGTAGATATAAACTCCCGCACGTAGGAAGCTCGTGCATAACGGCGCCGAGTAACACGCGAAATGCATTTCTGTTTCAGGAAGCGCATACATCATCAGGTGGAGTGCGCCGCAGTTGATGGTCGTGGCGGTGCAGTACATTCTCACGGGGCCCTACATGCCCCCCTACGTACCCCAGACGGCGAATTAAGACGTCCGTCGCGGGAAAAAGTACTACCGTCGCGCGATCGTTCACCTGAGGCGGGGTCGCCTCCTCTCGACGACACGACGAGGAAAAGTCTGCTTCCTAGAATATATCGCCGCGTATCTTTCGCACAAGAGAAACGCGCTTTTTGCGGAGCCGCGTCGAGCACTGATAAACAGGAAATGTATGCTCGCGAGCCCGGTAACCGGTTTTACTACCGAAACACATAACGGTCCATTCCGATTTGGAATGGATTCCTGAAACTTGCTTTATACTCCGCTAGTCGATCGAACGACTAGTCGTTCGTCGCGAAATCAGCCCGAGAGACTCTCACGACGACGATGCGAGAAATTGCGCAATTTTATTCTTATGAAATAGAGAGGATGGAGAAGAAGTGAAATTTCTGGCCGCGCTTGATGAAAATCTATTCTCGTTGTGAGCGTAATATAATTCTCTATAAAATCGTATAAAAGTATTCGCGCGCGAAATCGATAAACTATCATATGCTTTGCTTGACGGCCGTTGCGTCTGCGTGTTTAAAATTTTAACGAACAGCTGCGATTGTTCATACACTCTGCGAGCGTTATAAATTGAGATAATTTTATACGAAGACACGAGATATATTTGGGCAAAATTTCTAAAATATCGAGTTTCGGCAGATTGTTCAAACGTGCCTGCAATGTACATTGAAAATTAAGCAGAATATATACTCTGCACAAATTCATTCGACGCGATGACTCTGTAATCAAGGATCGTTGTTCCGTATAATGCAAGCAAAAAAAAAAAAAAATTCAACTTAGCAGAATCAAAATAAAATACGAGACACAGACGTGCGTGAGTTTACACATAAACCGACGCACCTTGAGACCAACATATTATACAATGAAGGAGCGTTCTCCGACACGAGTTCTCTCCAGAGAACGGGGTGGGAATTTGATTAATGCTCCGGCACGTGAAAAATTGCAGGGCGCGGCCGCGACTCCTCGAAATAGCGAAGACGGCAATGACGTAAGTGTCATTGAGGAGTTTTGTCTCGCGAGCTGAATAAAACCATGCCTTCGCGAAAAAGTTTGACTAAAAAATTACGAGATTAAGTATATAAATATTACGCGCAGAGAAAGAGAAAGAGAGAAAGAGAAACAATTTGTCGCTACAAAATGAGAAAGTTTTTGTAAAACAGGCTTTTGTACATACACTAATTGACAAGAAGCAGATTGGCTATGACGCCGCTTTTGTATCAATTTTATCGCGCGCGTTACCTGTCACTTGCGTGGACCAAAATAAAATTTATTACAATTTGACGCACACATTATTGTCCGATAAAATTAATATCAATTTTAAATGTTTCACTCACGTCGCGCTTGCTGGCGACATGTTATTGCCTCGTGAAAAAAAAGTCGGAATATTGTACGTTCATTAAACGTCGTTCTCTCGTTTAATTAAGGATGTATATATTTCGTCGATGATAGGCTATCGACAATTTTTAATTATCACATATGCGAGAGGAGTTTTATCATTCGCTAATTAAACGTTCTCCGCACATCTCGATACGGTCTCGATACTTTCTCTGTGTCGTTAAATATCGCGCGCAGTGCCGCCGATTAAAGTCACGAAGAGGGTGTGCAAGACGCGCGGCCACTTCGGCCGTTTTACAGAGCCAAAGAAGCCGGGGATTACAATTCGCGCGATTTATACGCAACTCCTCTTGATTACCTGAAAGTTATGATTCTCATCTGGCTGCTATAATTGCGTGCACCCGTTAACGAAATAGTCCCGCACACGGTTATATTGCCGCGAAGAGAATCGTTTTACACAATTACACAAGCGCGCGCGCACTTCTGTAGCACAATTTCTATCGCGCGCGCACGCGAATAATAGACGTACCGAATTAATAACGAGCGTGAAATTAAATTACTTATTACGGATAAAGAAACGACAGCATATTGAGCAGCATTTCCCTTTAGACGAGCAAGTCTCTGGGTGACGGTTAATTGCCTTTCGCTCTTCTCATTCATTACTCTCTTTACATTTAGTCGCGTCACACCGTACGTATCAAAACCTCAACTGGTACAATTGCTATTTTAGCTAACGGCTGTGTCATTAAGAGCTCTTTCAGAACAACGCCGAGTGCAAAATTGAAGTTAATATTTAACATATTGAAGTTCTATCTTTATATTATATTATATATAATGCACTTTGTCGTTTATTTATGACACAGTTGTGTAATGTAATTTTCTCTCTTTCTCTTTCTCTTCCTTTCTGAAGAAACAAGCAGAATTTATTAATTAAATTCATACTTAAATACGTTTTGCGACGATATCGCGGTAAAAATGGAGAGAATGTGAATTTTTCTACAACAAACACAATTTCGAATTCGCAAAATCCACTTATCAGTTGATCTGACCAAGAAAGTATTCGTTTCGCGAAAGACAAGAAGAACAAAACGGAAGCCAGTATGGAAAAGTTCAGCGCGATCGCGAAAAAGACGACTTCCGATAAAGTATCATTTTGACCAGAAAGTCTTGCGAGTAGCAAACCTTGTTGGTTCAAGATTGAAAAGTTCGAATATATATTCGACGAATGAGCGCAAGAAGCGAGATGCGAATCGCGATGCCGCGCGGGTTTTGCATCTCCCAGAGAGAAAATACAAAAACACAATCACATGTCTGACTCTTCTAATCCGCGAAAAAGATATTTAACTCTCTCGTTAATCATTGACGCGTGTTTCTATTTTTTTCGAACGAAAGTTCAATCTCCTGTCAATACGAACCGCCGGTTTATTTCGGATGAATTGTCAATTCATTCGAAACCGGCGGCGGTTTGTTGTGCTCTGCTCGTCGATTCTGCTCTGAGGAACGAACGATAACGCATTCCGATCTTTCTGTTTTGAAAATCTCGCAACACACAAACAACGTTTTCAGTAACATGACACGCCGGGATTTGTTTCGGGTGAGGAGAGACGGGAGGAATCTCGCTCCGAGGTCTCTCTCTCTCTTCGGGCATCGAAATGGTACACCTTGGCTATCGCGCGCTTAATCTTGATCCCGCCTCCGGAAATACGCGCGGGAACGGGATGCTCTCACGTGCGAAGCGACGAGCACCATCGTCGGCACACAACACACACCCCGAAATATACAATCTCGCGCCGATATAATTGTACGGTGCGCGCGTCCGAGGTATCATTCCGTAATCTATGTAGTCCCGGTCGGATGGGGGATTATGTTAAGCGATGCGTGAGCGGCGGCCACAGTCCACGGCAATCCAGGCGTAACAGAGATACTGCTCGGCAACGTCGTTACACTCGCGCACACGCGCGTCCGCGCCGCGCTTATATGTACGCAGTCCGCGATTATGTATCGTACATATAAGCGCTGCACATACATATTCAATGTATATTTGTATATCGTGGACGCGATATGCGCGCACGAAGAGATGCATTACCGCGAGCGCGATGCGAAAGGACGCGTTGCAGGGGCGGATTTGAATGTCAGAATGGAATGTCAGGTCGAACGACCAGGATTCAGCGAGTGTCTTAGAAACTAACATGTCAGGAGACTGGCAGCAGTCGCCAATGATTTAAGTCATTAGGAGAAGGACTCCTTCCTTCTTCTCATTTGATGTAACTCTAAAATATTCGATCGCCTCGTAAACGCAACAAGTTTTAAATTAAAATCAATCTTCAAGTGAATAATAAATATCTTTTGTTGTGTCTTGAAGCAAGAAGTGCATTTAGACGATTTCGAATTGATTTAAAATTTCGAGATGTGATTATTCGTCCCTGGGAGCGGCATAGGATAGAAGAGATAATCGCGAGGACGCAACGCGATATTACGATTAATAAGCAGAAAATGCGACGGGGGTTTGCCGATACGCGGTTGTCAACAATGGCATACCGTGTACATATGCATACCGGATGAGGCGCGTTTTTGGAGCGGTATATTACGGTTCGCGGCACGACAATCTCGGCGCGCACAACGCGCGATGAATCGCGTGCGGCCTCGAGGTTGCATACCGTTAAACACAGAACATCGGCGCGGTTTTTTTTTACCATGAATGTATATCGCGCGATGCGTACGGTGCACTTTGCTTCACTGATTGTGAGTTACGCTGCGTGCATATACGGCGTGCGTGTTTGGCCATTTCGCGGATATTTATGCTGGAGTTTTAGTTTTTCTCTTTTTTTTTTTTTTTTTCAGCGCGATATAATAAAGTTGATCATTCCGAAAACATGATGACTTAATGTGTCATCACATGCTTTTACTTACTGCATCAATCCATATTTTTGGTTTTTTTTCTTTGTAAAACTACGCACTCGATTTTCGCTAATAAATAATGCGTTTCAGATATCAAATTTGTTTCGATCGCCGTCACGAGATAAGTTTTGGAGATGTGTTATATCTTATAGGTCTTTTTTCTGTCTAAATCAAATATTCTAAAAAAAATATGGAATATCAAATCGACGGATACAGATGGCTTATCCGCCAAAGTCATCCATTATGAAAAATACTTCGCAACTGGGGTCTTGTAGACGAGAATTCGAATCTGAATGTTTTATGTCTCCGTAACCTTCTTCTCTTTCTTCTTGAAACATAAATCAATAGTGTCATTCCATGTAAAGTCTCTTAAGCATGATTAGTTTTGCGTCAAGATTATGTTACATACGAAATTTTCTATTTATTGGTATTTTTTTCTTATACAACAACCCCGCGCTCCGTTTTAATTTACGTATCAAATCACCGCTTCGTAAATTATATAAAAAAAAGAGCAACGTCTTTGAATATAAGATCGTCTTGCATCTTCACGTTATGGACGACGATCTGCATGAATTCAGAGCGAGATACATTTTACGAGGCTGTTAAGTATTAAATCGGAAAGCGGGCGCGCGTTTTCTGCTTCTACAGAAATTTATGTTCGTATTCATTATTGCAATAGTAAAAGACTCTCTCTTCCGTTAAGACGAGATTTATCCATTCGAGAAAAAAGTAGCAATAAAATCCCGGATCTGCGTGATCATTTTCTAAAAACTGCTGTGTACACGGATTTTTCTCTCTTTTTTTTCTCTCTGTCCTTCCTCTCTCTCTCTCTCTCTCTCTTTCCCTCTTTCAGTTCCGTTATTTTAAAATTTGTAAATATTTTTTTTAATTTTACGATACAGGATGTTTATATAAAAGCTTAGATATTTTTGCACCTTTAGAAACGATGTATAGCTGTTATATAATTTTCTCTCTTCCGCTTGAATCTGAAAATACCAGCATCTATTTTCGCTTTATAGAAAGAAATTTACGTTTTATTTCTGTTTTGCATTTTTTCATTCGCGCGCTATAATAAAACTTTTAAACGTAGTTTCAAACAAAATTTTTTTTCTCGCGCGCTGCAGTAAAACTTTAAACGTATTTTTCAATTTTTTGCGTCACGAAGTAATATTTCTATCTTCACACCGACATCACGTCTTTAATATGTAATCACGTTTTTCATCAAGTTTTCCTCTTAATTACAAACATTAGAATCTATTTTCTTTGACGTGGGGCTTGGGGTTCCCGCGTACGATGACATTATTACATCTCAGAGAACAAAGAGCAAGGCGAGAGAAAGGCGTGATTTTGTTGGAACTTTTAACGTGCTCTTCTTATTACATAATCGTGCGATGGAGGTGAAAGGTTAATGCTCACAAATGCGTTTAACAAGCCTTGACATTAGCGTGGAATATTTCTAATCCTCGAGTCCCGAAAGGCTTTTCGTATAACGAAGTATTCAAAATCTCACAATAACGAACCGAATATTTCTCTGCCGCGCATTTATTAATTGCGCGCATCTCTCGCGCCATAATATCTTCCTCATTAATTTTCATCAGCCATCTCCGATCTCTGAGCGCCATTAACATCGCCGTCATCATCGTCATCATTGCCGTTAACGCGATAATTTTTTTTTTATAACATCGTCATGTCGCGTTGTTGTCGCGATGCTAAAGCCATTTTGAAAGTCCCCCGTTGTATCAGCCACAATGTGCAGTGCTTCCGCCGGGGGTACTATTAATGTAGCTTAAACGATTGTCATCATATCCAGAATGCGGCACAACGTGGAATGTATTATATTTCCATGAGAAAAGCTCGTCCCCCGCGATATTGCCCGAATGCGTTTCGCCGCATGAAGATTTACCTTCGTCCCAACGAAAACATTTATTCTGCGTTACGCAAAAGTATCTTTACATTGTAATTTCTGCTACCGCGTCTTGCAATATTTGTTCCACCCTGAGTAAAATCCTCTTCGCGCGATTTGTTCGCCGCTCGCCGGGAATATTCCATTCCGGTGCGCATTTGCGTTATCATATCAACATCGTATTTGAACGTGTCGCGAACGAGCGGCGGAACTTGCGATTATCATATTTGCATTCTCGAGCGTGTCAACATAAGTAATAACGCGGTCGAACAAAAGGTGAGGGAGTAATTTCTGTCAGGTATATCGTTTCGGAGACCGTCACACACATCTCGGACCGGATACGCGCACTGAATCAAGTTTATTTTTCCGTCGGCGGGAAATTGACATTTCCCCTTTCTTCCCCTTGCTCTCGATATCGACTCTCGTGTAGCGCGATAAAATGTAATTCCAATTCTCCGAGAGCTCTCAAAGCATTTCACGCCCAGTTTGCTACGATTCGCCCGTCCGGGATTACGACTGCCTAAGTATTGTCTCCGAATGAATTCAATCTGCCGCGCGTTTTGTTTTCTTTCGTTCCCGATCCCCGAGAGTTCCGTTCATCGTGCGCGCGAAAGTGCAATTTTCCGCGTGACGAGCGATCGCGTTTCGAAGAAGGGACGATGCAGGGACGATTAACCGAATCGAAAGTTTGCTCGTGAATTCCGGGAAAAACCATTACGGGAGGGAAATTGAACCGCGCGTTACTTCTTGATAATTAATACATCACGTTTTAACAAATTTCTGTTTTTGATAGTGAAAAAAAATCACGACTTTGAAAAAACGTTTTGGATTTAACGCATTTCTTCACGTGATATTTTGTCCGTGAATACGTGTATAAAATAAGTCTCTTTTTTCAACAAAATCGGATTTCTTATGATTCGGGAGAAAGGAAATAGAGACAATTCTCTTAAATTTGCGTGTGCCGGGGAGTTGTGTGATACCGTGTAGCATTACGTGAAATTGATTGCCGAGTTTGTTTTTTACTCGATGTACGACGCGTGCGTGCGCGGACGTATTTTCGAAATGCTGTTTCAACGAGCATCACACACGCGAAATCATAGAACAACGGCGAAATAACGGCGCGACGCGGAATATAAAGGAAGAACCGAAATAGAGAACCCTCTGTTATACACCAGCGGGGTGCATTGCTTTTACCCTCGTATATTTTTCTTTCTCTCTCTCTCTCTCTTTCTCTGCCTCTCTCGCTCTTGCCTCATTTAACACAAGTAGTTCGCAACGGGATATAGTCGTTAAAGTGTTGTCTTTTAGAACCAATTGCTTTTTCCTCTTTTTTGTCTCATCTCACTTCTTTGCCTCTCTAGAAAACAAATCTTTCGAGATACAGTTTAATTTCACCTAAGTGAGTATCATATCACAAGCTTATGGGGCTTCTCGCACGATGTGAATTCAAAATATATTTATCATATTTGCGGTGAGAGGAAAAAAGGGGTGCATAAGTAATAATATAATCTCGCTCATAAGTTATCGTTTCGCGTCACTTCTGGTCAGATTTATTCCAAATTGCTCAAGGAATCCATAAAAATGGAAAAAAGAGCGCGAAGAGAAACGTGCCAGGCACTTTCGCCGCTCGGCACGTAATAGATAAAAACGCTAGGACACGCGAGGCATCCCTCGTGGGTAATGCTCGCCGTTGAATTAGATCTCTATCTATGTGCCCTGTTTTCATGTGCGTGTTTATTTTCGTATGACATAAATGAAAGTGCTGTTTCAACGTTTGCGTAACACGTAAAATCGTAGAACATCGCAGGTGCGAAAGGGAACGCGAAGAGAGGACAGCGAAAGGGGTGAGTTACGCGTGAGAGAAGGAAGAGATGGAAGAGAGCGAGAGAGAGGAAGCGTCGTTTTATATATATATATATATATATATATATATATATATATATATTATA